>ARYC01002974.1:0-24799 GCA_000711775.1 Oxytricha trifallax | reverse complement strand
CTGCTTTCAAGCAAAAGCTATGAGCATTCCTGCATTGAATGCAATTAATCTAAGTAGTTGTATTGAGAATTATTTGCATATAAGTGTTCCTAACAAGGCAAAGCTTATAGTGGTTGATGAGGTTGCATATAAGGTGTACCCTTTCAGCTATCTCCTTAAGAACGAGCAAAACTAAAATGAGTTTGCTAACGAATATATGATTCTTAGAGAGGCATAGAGAAAAGATTGCAAGAACTTGCTTAAGCTAGATGGTGTTATTTTAAGCAATGGTTTTATCGCACTGAGACTTAAGAATAATGAAATGACTCTGAGAATTATTTATATCATAACAGATACCCAGATGATTTGAATGATATACTATCAGATATGATAAAGGGTGTCAAGGAGTTGCATGAACTTGGATATGTTCATAGAGATTTGAAACCTGAAAATGTAATGCTGAATCTCTGTCCTTTAAAAGTCGTAGTTATTGATTTCAATAGAGCCTTGAGATAAGAGATAGTAACTTTAGCAAAGGTTCTTGGCACTCCTGGCTATTTCCCAATAAGAGAGAAGTGGACGAATGGATCAGTTTAGTGGGATGTATGGGCAGTAGCTGCTATAATTTTAGAGAGTGACATGGAATGCATGTCTTACTGTGGTACCAAATAAGAGAAATAATCAATAAGTTTAGCCATTAAGCATATAAAGCAGGACGATATCTGCAAAGAAATCAAACAGATTGTAAACATGATAATTGTAAGAGCACCATCATATCCAAGATAATCCTTAGACGATATACTTGAACCACTATAGAGAGCAAGATTCAAGAGATACAATAAAGACAAACAGATAAATTTGTTTGAGTTAAATCGCCTAATAATTATTAAATATACTTAAAATTCACATAAAACCTGTACTTTCTCTACTAACACCAATAAGACCCCAACTATACCCTACAAATCAAAGCACTTATAAACCTCACTAAGGGGTTTTGGGGTTTTGAGTACTTCAAAGTTTTTGAGTCGCAGAGGAAATCAATATGAGCCTTAGAAAACTTTGAATTTTTCTTGCAAGATGCGTTCAAGAACCAGAATTATAATGCTAACATCTAGCAACTGTGATACATAACAATTAAGACTCTCTTGCGTAATATCTTAGCTATAGGTGCATAATTAAGCATTTACTATTTATAATAGGAAATCAATAAATTAAAGTGAAATTAATTAGAATTATTCAAAAATTGAAAAATGTCTGAGAAGAAGATGCTGAGTTATTCACAATAAATGTAAGTTACAAAAAACATATCTAAATTTTTCATTTTTTATCTAGTCTACCTGGTAAGACTAAGAGTGGTAGTTGACAGATATTTCACAAAGCGACAAAAAGAAAAGGCGCTGAAGAAGAATTATTAAGATTAAACAACAAATGATATGGAGTGTGTTTGAACACAGTAACTTTTCTTAGATTTTAAGTTTTGCATATCACAATAAGTATTCCTATTCATATATATGATTTTCATTTAAACTTAAACTTTTCCACTTATTTTTCAAAATTTGTTTGACTTAGTCTATATTAATACTTGTGCCATACCTAAGCTTAAGCAGTAAATCTAAATATTTCTCATCATAAATAGACCTTAAATTTCGCTAATTTCTATTTCTCATTTTGCAAATTGGCCTAATTTCTCTAATAACCCCAATAAGACCCCCAACTATGCCCTATAAATCAAAGCACTTATTAACCTACTAAGAGGTTTTAGGGGTTTTGAATGATTAATAGTACTTTTTGAATTTGAAGTCATGACATTTTAAAAGGTATGCAAACTAATGGTATTCAAGGGCAGATCGAAGATTGGGAAATCTAACTTAAGAAAGAGGATAAATAAGTTGATTAATATAATAGTGTATTTCTATGAAACGAAGAAGTTTCGGTCTGTTTGCGAGGAGATCATATATATTTTTTAATATAATTATACATGTTACTTGTCACTAATTAAGGATAAAGAGATTAATGAATCATCATTCATCAAAATACTTATAGCTATTTCGATATTTAATATAAAATGGGAGGTTGAGTTAAATGATTTATTTAATCTGACCATTTTCGTGGAATAATGCAATTCGTTGAAATAATATATAAAATACATAACTTAATATGAAAATAATGTATAAATATTAATTTTTATCCATTCAATACATCAGTTTATAAAATAAATCATCATTTAAATTTACTAATTACTAATTTATTATGAAAATAAGATTAACCTAATTTATTTTACTATAAAATTCTTTCTTTTTGACAAATTAAACAAACAAATGATATACAAATTCCCTCAAGTATAAAAATAACTGTTGTTTATTTACTTGCAACATTAGATGGAAATGTAAATTTTTTTACCTCAACTATTACTGATATTAATTAAAACACACACTCTGTTGATAAAGGGATATTAAAATAGTTTGATACAAAAACAAAGATTGAGAAACACTGATAAAATAATATAGACCATAGATAATGCCCAGGTTATAAAGAAAAAATTGAGTAGATTTATAAATTAGAAATAACATAAGAGAGGAGAAAGTTATGTTTATTTAGTCCTTTCTATTCGTATTCGGAGGACCTGGTTGAAGCAATTTTTTTAAAAAGAAAATGAAAAAAACCAGCTTTAATATTTTTGTTGAAGCAAAGCAAATTTAATGCTAAGGGTTGAATATTTAATGAGTTTGGAATACAATTTATGGAAAGAATTATTAGGTTGAAACACTGAGAAGCTAGAGTGGGAACTTAAGAAGATTTCTAGAGGTTTATTTCAATAGATGTCAGCTACTACTACCAAATTAAGAATATAGTTGGAATAAATTATTAAATGTATAGGTTGTAAGAAACATTATTTCATTCAAGCTTAATAGTTATTTTCTAATTAAAATGATATGTTTGTGTTTGTGAGTATTTTTTTGTAATTAAGTATAGATTATAATTAAAATGTTAATAGATTAGGAGTATTAAAATGATAAAACCAAAATAAAATATAAATAAATTTGTAAAAAATCCCGACAGTTACTAAATTTATTTTTAAGCTAGAGGCAACGATTAAGAAATAATTAATGAAAGACACCATATTACATTATTATCGAAGAGTAATTGCATCAATGCCACTCTGTTAGAACAAGGTCCTGACTAATAAGAAAGCAGTCCTCAGAAGAGATGTATAAAATATTTTCAGGCATTTTAATAGATTATCTATACAAATTCTTAAACTATATAATTCTGAATAATTACAGCATAGAGCAACTTTAAATCATAAAATATAGATCTTGAATTAAGAAGGAATGTAAAAGAATACGATTTAAATTGAAGAATCTCATTTAGACTCAGAAGTATTTGAATAACAATTAAAACATGATTAAGTTCCTTTGCAAGCAATAGAGAAAAAAAGATAGTCCGAGAAGCAGAAATGAAAATGGAGGCAATTATAAGGTTTCAGAAGTGATAAAACAAAATGGATACAACTATCAATCAACTTTAAGTTATCGTGAAATTGGTCACATAAAACTGAAACTGCATGAATTGCAAGTCCCACTAAAAAGGAAACAGTACAAAATAGCATAAGACATACAGGAGGATGTAATATCCATGATCTTTCATATCTTTTAACAGAAGAATTAAAGAATATCACCCTTTAATTAAATCATAAGATTATAATGGGAGAAGTAATAAATAAAAATAATAATAATAAGCTCAAAAATGACAAGAAACTTAATTTTGTTACAGAAATTATCTTAATTAAGAAACTGTTGAATAACCCTTAGGCTAGATAGTTGCTATTGAAGATAAGTCATAAAAAAGGTTAGTAACTATTCTATAGTATTCTAATAAAAAAAAGAATAGGTACTGGAGTAAATAGAAAAGGAAGAAAGTAAGAATTTTAATAAAGTAAATTATCCAATTTATAACTTATTAAAAGTTAAATGTTTTAAAATGAAGTTAAACAATCCTCAATCTATGTCATGAAAACAACCAATAGATTCTGTTTAGAAAATATAGAAATGATAGATTCATCAACAAAGATGGAGGCTTATCATAATACTTAATGCGAAAAAAAAATTCTTGAAACCTAATCAAAGAAGACTTTAAGATAAAGCATATTAAGATAATATCAAATAAATGATATGATTGTGTGATGAATACGGGGATAAATAAAAGAGAAGCCTCCCTAACAAAAGGTATATATATATCTGGAATGGAATATAAATCTATTTAATAGGCGATAAGAAATTGCACAAAGTGAGAAAAATCCTAGATTAACAGTTAAATCGAGAGTCAAAAAAGACAGAATAGCAAAGATCATACACTAAATCTAACGAAAAAGTCATATTGCCACAAATAAACAACAAAATTGAAGATAAGAAAAACAATTATTTAAAAGAGAAGTTTAAACGTATGCAACTTGCGAATTACATATACTAACAAGACTACTATGAATATTAAGAACACACCATGAAATTTATGCAAAAAATATTTTTAATATGGTAATAAAAATTGTTCAAGAAATTTCGATAGCAATAAAATGCATATTAGAATACTATATGAAAAAAGGAATACAAAAATAAATTTATCTCTATTTTAAAACATGAAGATAATTTACTGTAATATTTAGATATTATTAATAAATATTCAAAAATTTGCCAAAATGTATATTAATAATCAAGAATAAAGATTTATTATAATTAGTTATGTTAATAAAATAAAATTAAATAACTAAGATGAAAATAATTTTTTTTTGTTATCTCATTTATATTTATTAATTAATTTTTATAAAATATTAACTTTAATTTATTTGACTCTTATTTATACATACTATACCTAATAATCTTATCCAATATAATTAATTTATTTAATCATAGAAATTTATTATCGGTTGAATTAATAAAAAGAAGATTGATTACTTGTATTGTTTAAATTGAACTTTTCATTTATGAAAAACTAAGCCCATATTTAATATATTAATTATATTCACTTATTCCACTTACTCAAGCATAATAGATTTTAATTTATTGATGCTAAAATATTATATAGTGCCCACAATTATTTTTAGTTATTTTGGCTAATTCTTTAAAATTTTTGATTATTTAATCATTCTCTCGCAATTTTAAGTAATTTTACTACATGCAAGAATCTAGAGATAAACCTGAATGAAAGAAAAAGCCAAGGGGATGATATCCCAAATGAGTTAGTTTAATAGTAGTTTTATGATGAATAAATAAAAGACATAATCCTATTTATGAATTTTTAATGTTAAGAGTGCAGAAAATTAGCTCACCAACACATTAATTAACTTATATTAATTAACATTTCAAACTATAAGAAAGAAAATAACATCCTGTTTTATTTTTATTCCTATTTCTAGAATCACTTTAGTTTATTCTGTTAAGTAATTACTAACTATTTAACAGAAAAAAAGCCTTAATTTTTATTGTAAATACATTCAATATACTATAACAATACATAGCACTATATATTGAATTAAAACTTTTAATTGAGTGAATTATTTGAAATAAAGAGATAATAGAATTTTAAAAAGTACAATACTTATAGTTCGCTTAGTTAGATGTATCGTAATGATTTTTTTAATAGAATATGCTAAATCATAATATACTGCTCTCTTACAGATGAAATAAATATTATTCCCACTTAATTTTGAAATAAATATTTTTGTTGTTATTTAAATAGAATCTTCTTTTTTATTTAATCTTTTTTTGTTAATTATCATATTGAATATATTATTTTAACATACATCTTATCTTGCAAATTATAAGTTCTGATGTAAAGATCTATATCCTGTGGTATCAAATGAGAACTCTTAATATATAAGAGAAATAAATTAACTACCTGAGAGGCCTATTGATAATAATTTCCAAGTTAACAAATTGATGAACAGGATTAAATCAAATCAGATGATAGAACTTAAGCACAGTACATTTATGGCTACCCCCATTACAAACCACTTAGATCTAAAATTGACCAGAGAATTAGCTCTTCAAATCATTGTTAAAGACTGATTAAGCATAAAGAGGTACTGCTTTATATTTTTTAAATCAAAACTGAACTCATCAAAATAGAGATCAGTAGAACAGAAGTAACAAAGAAAAATATTCAGTGAAAAAGCGTGAAAATATACCAGCTTATTAATAAATCATATAAATTAATAGAGAGATTTAAGTTACATGCAAGCGGAGAAAGAGCAAGAGCACGTTGTTCAATTAATTGAATAATTTTTACAAAAAGTTAGATATTAATTCAATAAGTAGCTCAAATTAAAAAGAGAGAATTGATTAAGAAAAAATGGATGCAAGAAATATATTGTGATCTTGTCGATATTTATCAATTACTAATAATGATTTATCAATAATTATCAACATATTTTATAGTATAAGTAACCGCAACTTGACTTGATATTATTAATAAAAATTAATAAAAGTGGTAATCTTATACTTTTCAGGATAGATTATGTGATATATCATTAAATTATAATTAAATGATTAAATGATTTATTAATTCTTGAATCATTAAATTACAATTGTTGTATTTTAATTTATTAAGCTGTTGAATACTATATCAAGTAAATTCAATGCTAAAATGATAGTAATAAAGGCAATAGTTGTTAAAAAAATGAATGAATGTGATGAAGAAGCAGAGGTTACGATTAAAAAGGAAAAACAACAAAATAATGATATGAAGTTAAATGCAATTAATAAAGGAATAAAAACTTTAATATATTTTAACAGAAATTTGTAGTTACTTATTAAATAATAAAAAAAAGTATTTTGATATTAAATTGTTATTGAATTGCATTACTAATACATTATAACTTTAATAATAGATAAAAGCTTTTGACTTTATATATTTTAGTTCTAAGTATTAATTATCTTTACCTTTATAACGTTCTATTATGCTAAATTTAGATATTATTTCATTAAAATAAGTGCAGTAAAGATTGATTTATAAGTGAACATAAGTTACATATTGAACGAAAACTTCATGACGAATCTCTTTTTATATTTTAATTCAAATCTTTAATAAATCTGAATATTTTACATAACACCTGCAGCACTATTTTTAATTTCGCCTGTCTTCCTTTTCAATAAATTATTTGTTTTATATTTTTAATTTACTTAAAGAATATCTCCTTGAAATGTAATGAGATATTTATGCTAACTCCTAACATTTTCGATGATATATTAATAATATTATGGAAATTAAGTAATGATTATTATGAATTTAATTAGTTTATTTAATCAACCTGGTAATAATTATGAATAAATAAGCATTTTAATCTTTATTAAGAAAGGTGGTTAATTTAATAAATTACTTTTAGTGAATGTGTATTAGTGAATGTGTATTTATGAGGATTTTCATTAGTTATAAAGTGATATTAATTTAATAAAATATCTTAGGGTAGAGCTTATCAGAAATTGTCAATCAACCTATAATAAATCTTTTATTTCAAAAATATATAGTTTATTTTTAATTAAAATATATATATAAAATTAATACAATAAAATCAGGAAGATCAAGTAAAGAAACTTTTAACTAATTTTCATTTATGCTTTTGTGTATGATCGATATTATCCTTATTTATTTGATATCTCCTAAGGAAAAGTGATCTTTAAGAAGGAAGTAAATGTCATTAGGAAAGCTTTAATTTAAAATAATTGCATTACAAAATACAAATAAAACTCTTGAATTAATATTAAAAGTAGTACATAATATAAATTTGAACTTAAATAATGCCATGCATATACTATGAGGAGCTTAAAAGTACGAATGAATTATATACATTAAATATAATAATAAACAAAAAGATACTTCCTATATTAATATTCCTGGATTTTAATTTACTAGGAATTAAAGTCAAAATTGGTCAAAAGGTAAGATAACGATGAAAATACTAAGCTAAAATTTTTGAAAAGTAAGTGAAATTTTAAAAGTAATTAAGAATTTGTATATAATGGTCGATAGAGCAATAAACATAATTAAGAATATAAGAGAACATGCATTTACAGTGCTAATTGGTTTTATATTTTCCGGATGGTCTGTCAATGAATCTCACCAAGATATTCTGACTTCCATCGTTATACTTATATCTTCAATTTTGATGATAAATTAGCTCAAGACGATGCAATAACGTCCAGTTCGAGCCTCAAATGGCTTATAAGCCATTCTTAATTAGAGCTTATAAGCTCTCTTCTTTATTCCCATTTGCCTGATAATCTTAATTAATTTAATAAAAATATAGATTTATTTAATTATTATTACTATAAATTAAATATGGACTACTATTAAATGAATTCTCTTAAGAGAAATTTAATTATCATTAACTTTATTACTATTATAGTTAAAAATAATATAGTTTAACAAATAATCATAATTTTAATTAAGAAATTACATAAATGGATAATAAATGAAGGCTTATAAGCCTGATTTAAGAATGGGATTTTTGCCTTTGGAGGTTCGAGGAGGCCATGTTTACAATGTTTTGAGCTATTTAAGTCTCAATTTTACAGATATAAGACATTTGAAGAAAGTCAAAATATCTTGGGCTTATTCATAAATTGCTCAAACAGATATATTATCTTAGAATAACTAAAAATGATTAATGCCCTTATTTATTCTTACTTGTCTTAATTGCTTTTAAGTCCATTATATTCAACATCTTTAATTAACATATAATTCCATTTATTAAAAAAAATTCTAGCTTATTAGATAAATATTTACTATTGTTAGATAAACCCATTCATTAGGATCAGAGATAGTTTAGCATGAAAGACTTGACAAAGTTTTCACACTATTGAATAATAAGTATGCCATCTTGCTCAGTAATGAACTGGCGATAAATAGTGGCACATTACGTCCCAGCTCTGATCAGATTCTTCAGTCGACTACTCAAATATCCAAAACCTACAATAGATAGTACTATGATTATTTTAAATGAGTTATAAACATTTTCATATAAACTGTTTAAATTCTTAATAATTCTTTTTCATAGTCTATAATTGCTAAAAAATTCAAGCAATTTATAGTAAAGACTTTTTAATGTTAATCATTATTGCAATTTATAAAATATTCCCTTTAAAATGCAGATAAATCAATAATATTCTCAAATTAATAGCAGTAATTCTTCTTTTCTGTTTTAAAAAAGATCTAACTATTGCATATGAGTCGGGAAATTACAAAAATAAATACACAACGTTCTTTCATTTAAATATAAACAGGCAAGTATTTGAGTGTATTATAAATCAAATTTTATCAGCAACTTAATAGGATTATAGCCATCTGTCTGTTTAATTGTTTAATCTTTAAAAATAATTATTGTTTCAATATTAAATTTGATCAAATTAATTACTCTCATTACAGATAAACACACTAAACAGGCCTCTACTAATCTTTGTATCTGCTGAAAAAGATAAATGAGCAACTAAGCACACTAAACATATGTTCTAAATGTGTCTATACTGTTTGATGTTTGTAAATGTAATGAGCAACTAAATGGACTAAACAGATCAGGTGATTTGTGTTTATTAGTTTAATTTACTTTAAATAAATTAGTAATTACTCTTCATTCTAATGACATTGATGATCAATTTTACTTTTTCTCCAATTGCTCGTGACTACCTTCCATTTCATATTCATATTCATAGTGCGTGTAGGTGCCATCTGCTTTCTTCTCTTCACATTTCTCTTGTACAGATTCCTTGTTAAATCCACTAAAGTAAGTGGGAACGGTTCATCTTATCTAAACGATTTCATTTCTAGCTTGCACACTGTCATCCTCTCCATAAATGAATCATAGTCAACTTGATCTTTTCGTCAAAAGGCAGATAGTTCAATGTGATCTCGATTGAAGTAATCTTGAAAGCCATCTGCATTTCTCCATACTTTACATCGACTGAGTAGCCTCTCCCCTCTATGAACCTTTTCATTCTCGCTATATTTTACATTTTTCCGAAGAAGTGCAATTGATTCATTTCATCCATAATCGTTATTTTCGGAGCAACATCTACCAATGCTGTTTTTACAAAGAAGTGTGAGACGTTATCCTCATTTCCTTCAGCATTACAGTTATCGTTGTCTTTCCTGTATTTGTACGACCAACGATCCACACTCCATTCATTCTTAGTGCTATTTCTAGAATATCATAATGTAAAATGTATTCACAATTTCTCCATATCCTATCTTATAAAAGTCATCGAACATCCATTCTCGCACCTTTTTTCCTGATTCCCTCTATAACAGATATAATTATAGCGATTTGATCGTCGGAGTACTCCATGTTTTGGAGATTTGGCTCTTTTATCAACCGTACATGTTGCTCATCTTTGGTTCCAGTTATGCTATCATCATAAGTGCCCTCACATAATCACAATGCTTACGGTAATATTGTTCCACACTCTTGGAGTCACCATTTAGAAACTCTGATATGAACTTAACAAGCATAATCTTGGGATCATTTGAGCTGTGTGCAAATGACTGTATTGACTGATTGATCTACATTGGGCTTAAGTGATTATAATATTGTTCCTCATTCCCATAAATGAAAAAGAGATTTGGACACATTTCAAATAAACTTGCCTCGCTATATTTGCCAGTTCTTGTAAGTGCAATCGCGTATTTGCTTAAGAGCTTAAATAAACTGTATTACTGATTTGAAAAGTAATTGCAATAGAGACTTTTGTGGTTTGGCACATTAATCACTATCATGAACAATCTACTCTCTGCTTCATCTAGGTAAATCTAAATATGTTAGATGAACTTTTTGGCTTTTTCATGTTATTTTCTAGGTCAATCCAATTGTCCTACTGCTTAGCTAAGGTAATCTGTTCAATAAACATAGACTTTTAGTAATAGGTCTTGGCGGCATTATAAGAAAAAGATTACAATACTAACAGTAATTGAAGCAATTCAGATTAATGAGCAAGCCTCGTTCATTTCCTTGAACATTTAATTTTATAATTACTAATTTATTTAAAGTAAATTAAACTAATAAACACAAATCACCTGATCTGTTTAGTCCATTTAGTTGCTCATTACATTTACAAACATCAAACAGTATAGACACATTTAGAACATATGTTTAGTGTGCTTAGTTGCTCATTTATCTTTTTCAGCAGATACAAAGATTAGTAGAGGCCTGTTTAGTGTGTTTATCTGTAATGAGAGTAATTAATTTGATCAAATTTAATATTGAAACAATAATTATTTTTAAAGATTAAACAATTAAACAGACAGATGGCTATAATCCTATTAAGTTGCTGATAAAATTTGATTTATAATACACTCAAATACTTGCCTGTTTATATTTAAATGAAAGAACGTTGTGTATTTATTTTTGTAATTTCCCGACTCATATGCAATAGTTAGATCTTTTTTAAAACAGAAAAGAAGAATTACTGCTATTAATTTGAGAATATTATTCCAATATTAGATTCAATATTAATTTTTAATTAGAAATTGATTTATTTAACCTAAAAAATGGCAAACTTTATGTCAATATATATATATGAATTTTAAACATCAGTGTTGAAACAAAACATATGTGATAAACTTTGAAAAAATTAGAAATACTTATTCTTTCTACTACAAAAACTACAAATACTACAACTACAACCACTATTGAAAACCACAAAAACCCCAATTTCTTTTACCTTGACATCATCAGATATTTTACAACTGCCACTAATTTGGTACTCCCTAAATTGAACTAGAAATTGGAATTCCTGGGAGTTTCTGTTCTGACAATATTAATTGCGATTAAAGAAATGAATTAGCTTTGATTTAAAAAAATAATTTGGAATATTCTTTCAAAAAGAAGTACTATTAAATATCAGAAAATAGATATTACTACAAATAAAAATATTGCTCAGCAAGAAATAAGATAAAATAACATTTATTGATTTATTCACAATCTTTTTTATAATTTTATAATTCATCTAAAATTTAAGGATTTTTATGTGATATTTATTTGATGTAATACTTCAAAATAATAATATTTACTTTTAAGTGATAAATTCTTTGATTTGATTTGATTGTAATTGAATGTATAATATAATTATATTTATCGATACAATTTTTTTATATAGAATAAAAATACATAAAAAGATATAATTAAATTCTAAGGTTATAACTTTTAACGAAGTTTTTAATTTATGAATTTACTCCTTAAATTATATAAATTAACATGGATTTTAAATAATAAGGACTATGATAAGTACTTATTAATTTAACACATAATATTGAAAAGTAAATGAACATTATCATGCTACTACAAATGCAAATGTGGAATCTTATAATGTAAAATGCAATAATAATTGATATAATATTAAATAATTTACGGGGTTAGCAAAGAAATACAAGTAGACAAGAATAATCACTTTGACACATTTCACATTTAAAATAATATTTTTAGAGAATGAATCAAGAAGTCATAGGCTTCAACTGGAAGTATGTATTACGAATGAGTTGATAGGAGTTGTTATTACTTTAAATTTGTTTGCAAATTGCAAAATGAATTACTAAAACGACATCTGAAATTATAGCACTCAATATTTTGTGATAATATTGCCATTTATTAGATAATCTAAGATTTTACTGCAACTTAAAATGATCAAATATAACGAAAATAAAGTTATTATTGAGTAATATTTTCGAGTATGGGATCCTAAACTGAATAAAACCTTGTTAATAGAAGTGATTGAAAAATTTAAACCTCATTAGGTACTAATGTAATTGTGTAGAAAATATAATAAGTTAGAATTGTGGTTAAATTATTGAGGTGTCTTATTAAAATCATTCAAAAAAAGGTAATATTGTTATGATGAAGCATTAATTAATCTATTATATAAGTTAATTAATATCAGAACTTAAATAAATTTAAGTAAATGTTGCTGGTATGGTTTTTAATTCAAGTTAATATATATTACATTTTTAAATATATATAGTTTATAAAATTCTATAATTTTTGGAAAAAAATCTTTATATTTTACTTAGAAACTGACTTATATTTAAATTTCCTACTATCAAATATTTGAGAGCATCAATAAACGAGCATGTCAATTCTTTGAACTACCCAAATTATTAATGTTAAAATAACTTTTCATGTCCCCAATTTTCTCAGTTGACGAAAAATTTCTTGAAGAATTTATCATAAATCTTTATGCTTTTAATATAAAAACAATCAGGCTTTCCATTCTGAATCGTATAAAAGGATTTATGACACAGTTACACATAGTTATCAGTTAAGTACGATGATGCTGCAGTAGATAAATCTAAAGTGCAAGCCTAAATATGATTAAGCAAAAATAATTTAATAACTGCAATTAATAAATTTTCCAAATAAAAAAGTCACTTGGTAAATAAATATAGTGAAAATATTTTATGTTATTAGATTCACATTATTAATAAAATTATGAATAAATTAAATAATTAAAAAGATGATTTATAAAAATATGAATATAAGTTATAGTTGATAAAGATATGTTAATTAGTCAATTGAACTCATATAATTTACTCATTAATTATCAAGGAAATATATTGAGGAAGCCTAAATACTTCTAATAAAAAAGTTTAAACTTATTTAATATGCATTTTTATAATTTATTAGATTGTAATTAAAATTATCTTCAGACCACCTATAATAAATTTCATTCATTAATCAGGCAAGAAATTTAATTGAAGACGTATAATAACATAAAAGTGAAAGTATTGACTATTAAGTTAATGTATATTAGAATTTACTCATTTTCACAATATTTACTTATTAATTTAAATAATCATTGAATATTTTGAAAATAGATAACTAAACAATTAAACTAAGTAATTAATTATAATGCAATTTAGAAAAGCTAGACAACTTTTTTCTACATTTTCTTCATATAATTTGAATAAAGCTTATAATTTCTGGGAAAAAAATAAATCTTATAATTATTTGAAGTAACTTTCTTATATTATTTCTTATAATTCAACGAAAAGTGAAATTTCTATTAAATTTTCAAACTTATAGTCGTGATAATTTAGTAATGCCAAATACTATATCAATAATTGAGTTGTAAGTTACATGTTTACCATGAAACAAGCAACAAATGATGTACCTATCATCATAATCAAGATCTAAATTAAATCTTCTAATGAATCTTTTGGTATTTATTGCAGAATTAGCTTATGAAAGGCTGAGTCGTAGTAAGTAACAGCAGACCTAGCTTTCATATTATTTCAAAAGCTTCACCAAATTGAAGCAATAGATTTAGCTAAAATAGATTATTTTCGGTGTAATAAATAAATCTAATCAACTTTGCGCATGTTTGATTTTAATATTAAAATAAATATATATTATTAGTTACTATACCGCAGATTTTTATGTATAAACCTTTTTTGCGTTAGACTACCTTAATTATATAAAATAATTAAAATAAATATAAAAGAGTGAAATCAATGGATAAAAGGAGGTTGCTTAATTCAAATTTAAATTCAGATTAATCTTATATTTTTATTATTATTATTAATTATTTGGTAGCTTTTAAGAAATTAACATTAGTACAATATATATATATATATATATATATATATATATATATATATATATATATATAATTATATATTATATATATATATATAATATATATATATATATATATATAGGGGGGCCTTCGGAAATTAAAAAGCTACCAAATTTAATGAGTTGATTTGATTAAATTTTATTCCTAATATCCTCTACTAATTATTATAATAAAACCCAATCCCATCTGTACTGATGCTGAGCCCTGATAACAGAGTGTCGAATGACATAATACCTTTCCTCTCATCCTAAACGCCAGAGCTGGACATGCAGTAGCTCTCTCCCAAGATGCAGGCGTACTTCGCGCCCACTCACACCCTCGACGCCGCCATCTTCGAGGCCAGGCTGCGCTGCCTCCTGGACAACATGACCGTTGGTGAGAGATCAAAGAAAGAGATTCACGACGTGGTGGCCACCATCTTCGGCGACAATGTCACCACCCACCACAGGGAGATCGTCGAGCACAGCATTGAGATGCGGGCGGCCGTTAGAAAGCTCACATTTCCTACAGAAGGCACCTACATGTGCGAAGGGGGCAACGATGAAACGATGGATCAGACCTTACGATCGCGAACGACACTACCAAATAGGGCAGACACGCCCGAGGTCAGAGGTGGGGGCCCTATGTAAACCTAATAGTATAAGATGACAACTGCAACCACTCAAAACATCTCTGATGTGGGCCCTATTCATGACATGAGAGATCAGTTGGAGACGACGCCCTCAGCTAAGCCTGGTGGAGGATGTGGAGATCCCCTACCTGGGCACTCATCGTTGGGTGCTTTGTCTCCAGATCTGAGCAAGAAATTGAACAACCTGTTAGAACAAATCGAAAAAAAAAAGAAATAAGTAATAAACTGCCAACCTATACACAGATAACCGTTAGGAAACCAATCTCTGCCCCAGAGGAAATCTCAGAGATTAACGGACACTCAACTACAGGAGATGTATGTGAGGGCGTCTAGAGACCAAAAGCATCTCTAAGAGTACTATCTTATGACCCTGTCGAAGCTTACAGCTGCTGAGAGGAGGGAGCAGGAAGCCAAGAGAGAGCAGGTGAACCTGATCATGCTTGGATTGGATGCCATCAAGAGGTCTCGAGAGTCTAGGCTGAAAGATGAGGCAAGGAATCACTCTTGCTGTTTGCATCACTTCGCGAGGTCAAGGATGTTTCAAAGAACCATGTACTAAAAGCATTCTATATACTGCCTATTGAAGCCAGAAGTTAACGGCTATTTCTCAACTGCCATTAGCAAGCTGCGTCCCCTGGTCGAGAGGCTCCTCAATTCCGCTAATGATGCCATGTCTTTGCAAATGTCGAGGCTCTTTAAGGACACGCTGTAAACGAATAAGTTTTCAAAGCGCACGTTGAGATTGGTTCATGCAAGTAGGGAGTATGCCAGGACACATAGAATGAATTCAAGCAACCAAACACGCTAAGCTAATGGTGACACGACTACGACCTAGAAGGTGTACAAGACCATATGGGGAATGGACTAATCTGGGGGCTCAGGCCGCATCCCTATAAGAAATCCTGACAAAGTTACTAAGGAGACATCACAAACCTTGGCTTCAAGCTATTCCGTGGAGGAGCTTAAACGAAATGACTACACCAATTCATATTCACTTCAAAGACCACATGGAGATTCACTCTCAATCCCAACTGGAGAGCATACTCAAGCCCAGAAGATGGTTGAGGCAGTATAGATAACGAAAAGCAACTTGATCTATTCCAAGTATGTCTCAAAAACACTAATCACTACTAACGGTCTTCGAAATCGAATGTCGTCAATCATGAAGAAACTTAAGAGCCTTAAGCTACTAGATGATGGTTCAGACGACTGGAAAGTCCCTCTCATCAAGCTATTCAGGGCGATGATCTAAGAGTGGCGCCAGGTTCTGAAATCAAAAAAGTAGGATGTCAATCACCAACTCATTTCACAGGAGCGGCTGCCAAACGAATGGGAGCTGCTTGATATGAAGGACATTCTTGACCCAATTGCCCAGAAGCAGATATCAAAGAAGGAGAGATTGCTCAAGAATGTGTAATCAAACTTAAACAAGCCCAAGCGCACATCGAGAAGCATTGCTTTCCTACTTTAACAACAGGAAGCTCTGTATGATACCATCAACAGCACATTGGAAGGCATGGAGAGCTTCACTTAGCATGATTTCGCTGCGAATTAGGACCTCAAACTGGCCCAAGTCTTATGCTTGGAGATGATTGTGAAGAATGCCTGTCTGGACTCCAAGAATAAGGCACCAAAAGTAGTGGACTCGCACAATGCTCTGGGAAAGGAGAAGGTGATGACTAACTGGTAGATCAACTACAGAATGGAGTGCCTTCTGAAGACTATGCGGCAGTTGGAGCATCACGCCTCGTACGTGATGAATGGGCATTCTGTTTGAATCTCCACAGTCAAAATCGCATCCTCGTGGCTGGAATCCTCTCCTGAAGAAATCGAAAAGTTTCTCGAGTGTGAGCGGCTGCAATCGAACCCCCTTTATGTGTCGTTCATTGGAGAGAGCAACATAAAGGCAATCATGGCCTCGCAAGCCTTCCTGCTGCAGGATGATGATAGTCGCGAGATAGTCTTCAACAAAGAGCTTTGCTTAAAGTACTATTACCATAGGGACTCCAAGAAGGCCATGTCAGATCATGACATTGTCACTGACAATCCCAAGAGTGAACAGGTATGTTAATCACTCCTTGAAGTTGATACTCAAGAAGAACCCCACATCACTAGCTTACAATTACCATAACTAGCTAAGAGGCACAACGACCTTGACATCAGTGCTCTGGAAAGTCTTGTAGCTGCAGATGCTACACTCTCAAGGCACGATTAGAACGATGTTGGGAGATAAGAGGCAGGAGACCAGCATGGAGTCAACGATGTGGTAGCCAAGTGATTGTCCCGAGTGAGTATACAGCATGCAGATAGTGAAAAGTACCTACAGTGAGCTTGCATTATTTAATTTACGTTAAGCAAATAATTAAACTTAAAACACTCTACTTCTAACACTTTCATGCACACAATAATGATCACTATACTCTCTTTAAGTACCCATTACTAATTGCAAATTAAAACAAACCCGAGTATACTAATCTAGCTTCGTATAATTACTCATTCAAACCCCTAAGAAATGGATGCCAAAGTAAGAAATAATCATCATTCGACAAACTGGTGAGTGAAAAATTAGATGTGGAAGTAAAAGCAATGATGCTTATAAAATTGGGACGATCAAATAAGTCAAACAAAATGTCCTAGGTGATAGTGGGGGAATGGTCTGTTTGCACGTTAGCCTCAAAATCATGATGCCTGCATGAACCCAAGTTTCCCTTAAATCCATGCCAGTGAATTACTTCAAATGTTGAATAGGGTCTTATTGAGACTCTGTGACTGCAATGGGTGGCCTTCCTGCTGCTGCATCGGCTATCTATTTTCGCTCATGGAGTTCATCATTCGTGGCAGCTGCCTCTACTGTGGTGTTTGGTTGTGATCCATCTTGAGTCTCTTGACTTGGAGCATGTAGTCATGCTTATCATGGCGCAACAGACGCTCCTCATCCTTAATCTCCTCAAGCTCTTCCTGGGTGCGTAGACGCTTTGATGTTTGCTTCAGCGTTGACACTGCTCGTCCATTGCCCTCTGATGGAAATATAATTAAGAGAGTATTCTTACAGGGTATATTCATGCACCTTGCGAGGGCATCAGCGAACTCGGGCCTCATGTTCACATTGAGCTGCCTCTGCTCAATTTGTCGAGCACTCCTCTTTTAAAGAGCAGTATCTATTCACTCCTTAAGCTGGTCGGGTATGACCGTGTTCAGTACATCCCCTAACCATTGCCGGTCTATCTTCTTCCAGTCCCTGGGGTCTGGGAGGAACTGGAGTACATCCTAATACTGCATCGCCATGTCAAGGAGATTTCTTACTGTGAGGTCTTCATGGAATGGAATAGCTGACACCTTGACATGGTCCTTCGAATGTACTAAAAATTGGTAAGTAAAACGAAAACAAAACATGAGTCCTTACATTCTTCTCACCCTTGATAATTGCGCTCAGGAAGTAGGAGTTCGTCTGCTTCAGGCTGGGCAGATGGGCCACCCCATCCTAGGTCAAGAAGAGATGCATGTCCCTCTTGCTACTAAGCTTGGTCTGCACATCAAGAAAACTCAGCTACTGCTACGACATTCTTTTAGTAATTATAATGAGTGAATTATTTCCAGAATCTTGAGTGAGGCATAGGGTGCCTCAAGATTCCTTTGATAAACTATTAGGAAGATTCCTGGAGTAATTGATATACTATAATATTAGATGAGAATTCGCAATAAGAATACCACTGCCTAATAAAAGAAAGAGAATCGGGCACCATAGGGAGTCGACAGCATCTATTGGTAGAACTTAGAGAGTAATGGGGGCGAGGCGTCTATAGCTCCTAACTCCAAGATCAAAAAGTGAAAACCCCTTTCTAGTGGATTCAGTGAGGAGAACTTATAGGAGGATTTAGTAGAGCAAAGAGGAAATAAAAAGTCTCAAAAGGACACTGAATTTATAGCCACAGCCTTGATTACCACTAGGCTTTCAGATAAAGCTGAGGTCGCCATACTTGTTCATACCCAGGCACAATTGAAATAGCTTAACCATCAGTTTGCCCAGGCATGCTAGAATGCTCTGGATGAGGATCTAAGCCATTCATATGATCCAAGGGCTCATGCTAAGACGCTCACAACATTGCATAGTGCACTTGACAGTGCCCTTTCTGCTAACTAAATACATGCACTCGCAGAGAGGGCCCGGGCCTTGGTCTTTCCAGACCTTGACATTACCATAACAATGGCTTACAGGGACCCATTGAAGACCACTCTATGGAGGAGGTGCTGGGATCTTAAATGGGAGACTCATTCACTAAGTATGAAGTCATAGATAAACCAACTTCAGTATGCTTTCCTTGCTTCACTAATGACCTCCGCTAGGCTAAAGATAGGTATGATGAAAGGCAGTGAGAACAGGAGTAGCATTGCCTGTATCGTTTGGTAAGGTTCCTCTGTGATCAAGGGGTATTTCCCTACAAGATATCACGCATCATTGGTATAGGCAAGTCCAAGGTACTCTAATTACTTCAAGATTCTGAATAGCAAATAGATCCCAGAGTAGTGGTAAAACGAGGCAGGTGACCAATAGAGATTCCTTCAGATATCCAAATCTTCATCAAGAGAGTCATTGCAGACTAGAAGTCTGTGGTGACCATCAAGAATCTACAGTGGCAAATCAATAGATATAGGGGCTTTGATATCTCGCGTCACAGTCTGCAAACCGTCCTTAAGCGAGACCTGCACCTTACATCTCACAAAGTGTACCCCTTGACTCCTAACCATAACAAGATGAGGGCGAAGCTGCAAAGACAGCTTGCAGCCAGTGCCTTCATTAGTGGCTTGTGCGATGGCAAAGAGATAATTAATGTTGATGAGGCCATCATACAGTGCACAGACTACCGCAAGTATTCATGGGCGCCTCCTAATGTCCACACAATGTAGTCTTCGAGCAAACGCATGAGTCGAGTCACCGTGACCGCAGCCGCATCTAGTACTGGGAACATGCTCTTTCAAGTTTCTCATGGCTATACCACGTCTTAGACTTTTGTTCACTTCATTACCAAGCTGTTTGACCACCTGAATGCTGTAAACCCCAACTGGCGAAGCAAAACAATCATACTGATCGATCATACTGATCGACAATGCTCCCTATCACCGGGCCTCGTACACGACTTCTATGCTTAAGGACTTCAATGCTCCTTACTTGTTTCTTGGACCTTACTAATTTACGATGGCCCCTGTAGAGAAGGTATTTCGTCAAATTAAGAGCGCAGATCTCAATCCATGCTAATATCCTGTTTCCACTAAGTAATCTCACTTATCGTAACCCCTATAGGAAGCAACTACGCGAGTACATCGCACACATGGCCCTCCTAATCTCGCAGATGGACAGACAATGGCTTCAGCACGAGTTCCAGAGGACCCTGGTCGCGGCCCTGGACCACTTGAGCTTGAGGAATGTCTGATTAAAACTTTCCAAGCTGATATGGTATTCAAGATTTTCATAATTCAGCCCAACATTTCTACCCCAATAATGATCTTAAATTATCTCGGCCCCTGGGATAGATGTCTGAGTCGGACATTCAAAACCCCAAAACCCTTTCAGTAGTTTGATTGAGTTTTTGATTGATAAAAGTAGACTATTAGTGCATACTTTATTAGGGTTTTAATAGGGTTTATGTAGGGGTTTAATGTTTAAATATTAGTAATTTAAGTGAGTATATGCGAGGTATGGGGTCAGTTTATGATAGTGAGTATATAGATTTATTGTTTAAGTTGCGATATGGATGTGATTAATATAGTGAATAACTCAAGGCTGTTCTGAATTATACGTCTATAGCAAGGCTACTCCATAAATCTCCAGCAACTGTGAGGTCTAACTGTCTATTAGCATTGAATTTAAAGAGATAGCATCTTAATTCTAAGCCTAAGAGACCTTAAAATTTTAGCAGCATCATATTGAATATCTTATTAATGATAAGACTCTTAAATACTGGGATCATTTCTCTCTAGCTTAGAGGGCTGTGATGTTTCATCGCCAATTTCCTGAGCTTCACATAACTGCTTAATCGATAGCTAACATATATAAAAAAGACCGGAATATCTTACAAGACAGTCAATCGCATTAAGAGAGTGATTGACTTTAATGTTCCATTTTATAAGACTAATTTAAATTATATATTCGATTAAATGCAGAGGGCTTTTACTAATAATATTAAGTTCATACACGCTGATGAGGCAGTATTCACGTTTAAATACCTTCATATCAAGGTCTTGGTATAAAAGATATAGCAACATTGAAGTATATGATTAAAAGGTTAAGGTTTAAACTCATGCAATTCTTGGTTGAATAAGCGAAGATAATGGCCTCGAGACTTATGTTATCCACCCTCGCTCAATAAAGACCGAATAATACATAAAGTTCTTATATTAACTCAGAGATAAGTACGCCGACTAAGAGATTATTCTGTTTGTAGATAACTTATCTGTCCATAAAACTAAAGACACAAGGAAGGAATATGAAAGGCTAAACATAACACCTGTATTTAATGTTCCCTACAGTCCTCAGTTCAATGGTATCGAATTATATTGGGGGTTATTGAAAGGTCATTATAAGAAATTGCTACTCTATCACTTGATGCACGACTTAAAGATAGATACAGTAGATTTTATTAAGAGTGCTGCTAAGAGAGTCAGCGATGATAAAGCTAAAGTATGCGCAAGAGAAGGGAGATTTTGTGTTTATAAATAAGTTTTAGATGTAAACGAATGAATAAGTTCACATATTAAATTTTCCCGTAAAGGAATTTGGCTTATCTTTCTTTTCTTCCTCTTAAGGCATGCTTGGGCCCATGTTTCTTCTCTTAGTGCCAGCCCCTGCATCTATGTTCATCTCGTCTGGCTTTTATAAATCTTTGAAGAGTCTCTTACTCGATTCATGTTTTACTTGAGACTTTCTCTCTCTGTTTAATTTGCTGCGCTCTTTCATCAAGTATATAGCAGTACCAGTTTTTCTATAAAGTTAGAAGACTAAGCTTACTTGAGATGAAAGGATGCTTTTGAAGTTCCTACAGCCAGGTGTCACTTATTTTAATACCTTGTTTCTCTTTTTCTTCAGGAGATATGCTGTATCGTTTCTTATGAGCTTCTTAAATAACTTCATTTAAGTACTCAGGTTTCAGAGTTGTAAGAACACCAAAGAAGAAGTTTTTCTCTGGCAACTTATTAGAGAGCTGTAGCTTTGATGGAAGGTAGAGAGCTACGTCCGGATCACTCATAGCATCGTCATATAGGTTTGTCACTGATATTTCAGGGTAGTTAGGTATCTCGATCATTCTAATTTCATCAGACTTAAAAGCTTTTTTCTCTTCATTTAACAATGCTTTTAAGAATGATATTTTTGTTCCCTCTGTGTTGGCAAGAACAATCCAACTATGGTTAATAAGTTAGTTATAAGTGAAAACTTACCTTGCTATACCAAGTATCTGTAAAGATCTTCCTTACTTCTGAATTTTCCTATTAAATCTTGAGATTAAATTCTCTTCATTGCATCATTCATAGACTCCATCTTGTTTCCAGTTTCTATAAATGTTAATGAAATTTAAAATTATGGATATCCATTCTAAACTTACTAAAATTTTTCTACTAAATAGGGAGATCCACTTGGAGGTCAACCTGAATCAGATAAATAGATAAAGATGGAGGAACTTTCTCCAAGTTTCAAAGTTTGACTTCCATTATTATCAAACTTTTTCCATTAAATTGCTCCTAATAATAATTAATTTAATTAGGTAGTGCTCCTAATTTATTTAAAACTTAATTAGGAGGTTAAATTAAAGTTCAAAACCGTATTAGAGTGGTGCATTAAAAAAATTAAATTTTAAAACTTCCACTTCTAAATTTACGAGAACATATTTAGGAGCACCACCTAACTCCCCAAAACACATTTAGGTGCATTTTAATGTATAAAATGGATGAAATAATATATAAATTATCTCAAAATTTTAGAAATATAAAACTAATGTCTCTCACTCTGTTCGCATTAAACCTCTCTAAATCTATGAGGATATGCTCTTACTTGTATATAAAGGTAGAATTTAAACAGCTTATATAATTATTAATAGTATTTATAAAATGAGCGGCAACTTACTAAGAAAAGCGGCATTACTTGGCATTAGACAGCAAAAACTTTCCTTCATGAATCAAAAGAAAATTGAGACTTGTGATGCATTTACCTAGTACGAACCTGAAATCCTCTAACCTTAGGTCTCAGACTTTCAATAACAATTCAGTTGTTAAATAGAAATGCATAGCTAAGAAATTCAATGCGAAGTTCCAATAAAAATGGTTGAAGAGGAGGAAGAGAAAAAGGAAATAAAAGCATTACATTTATGTGAAGAGTATGAGAAGAATTTGACTTATAAATCTGCTCTTAAGCGTCATATCTTAGAGTAGCATTCTAACAAGCCAAAGCTCTATCTTAAGCATGATAAGATAGATGGAAAATATTTTTGCCCTTATTGCAATAAAAAATATAACCATTCAAGGAATTTAAAAGTTCACCTATAAAACCATCATGGCAAGAAGTTTGAAGTCATAGATACTGAGACTGGTGAGGTCCTTCAAAAAAGAAAGCCAAGAGACCCTTTAGAATCCTTGGAACAAAGAGTTAAGAAAGAAAATAAGCTTATTAAAGCAGTTAGAAACCTCCAGCTTCTGAGATAGTGAAAATCACTCTGAAGATACAAGCACTAAAGCTTCCAATTTTAAAAGTAATTGACCTTAAAGTATGTAAGGAAAGTTATCTTATACTTGAGGACAAGTTTGAGAAAAAGGTCATAACTGATAAGTAGTTCACATACAAGATTTATCCATTCAACTACTTTAAATGCGATGACAAGTATCAAATGGAATTTGTTAATGAGTACTAAGCTCTTACTAAAGGAAGGGATAGACAGTGCAGATTTATAATTAAGCTCGATGCAATTCTCCTTCCTCAAGATCATGTTGCTTTTCATCTCCCTCTATATTAAATGACTTTAAGAGACTATATATAAGATTAAAAAGATTCCAAAGTAGCTACCCCTTATTGTTACAAATGTTTGGAAAGGCATAGAAGAGCTGCACAATTTAGGGTATGTCCATAGAGACTTGAAGCCAGAGAATATTATGATTGACTTTTCACCTCTCACAGTAGTAATAATTAATTTCAATAGATCATAAAGAGTTGAAGCTTCAGGATTTGGCAACGTTTATGGTACTCTTAGATACTTTTAGAAAGAGAGGACTGGAGAGATGGTGATATTAAGTGGGATCTATGGGCTCTAGCAGAAATTATTGCTGAATGGGATATGCCAAGAAATGATTACTATAGCTGTAAGAGAGAGAGAAAGATTCAAAGCAGATAATATAGCAATATCTATGCTAGAATAAGATAAAAGGTAAAATGAAAGATGTGGCTAGTAGATAATCATTAAGTCTAATCATAGAGCGGACCATACAATAGACTAAATGATCAACTGGATAGGAGATATCAAATTAAGAAAATAAGCACATGATGCCAAGGTATAGTTTGAGAGAATAGTAAAAATAAAACCCCTCTAATACACACTAC
>ARYC01002973.1:0-51963 GCA_000711775.1 Oxytricha trifallax | reverse complement strand
AAATCTCTCTCACACAGCTCACAAAAGTATACTTCTATTTCTTCAGTTTGTATAGGAATATCATTAATACCTTTCTCCTCCTCTCTGTCTCCCTCACATTTATTGCCATTTATATTCTATTATTAATTTCTATTTTAATAACATAGACCTCTAGTGATAGCTCTGGTAGTTCTTTAAGAGAGTTCATCTCACAGCTATCACACTTTTTATTGCTGCCAAAGGTTAGTCTCATTTAGATTTGATGGAAGTGCTGTTGTTTTTCTTAAAATGTTAGCGCTCATATTTAAATTTGAATTTAAATTATATAACTGCCTCTATAACTGAGAGCTTATATGATAGCTTTGCAAGCCTACAAGTTTCAAGGGAAGTTCTTAGAGTACTAGAGAAGAAATATAAGTGTTAAGAGACAATCCAGCTCTAAATATGGTAGAGGAAGTAACCATTTTTACTATCAATAATAAGTTGATTACAGCACGTACCGCGATTTAGGAGGTGCACCTAATTAAGTACGTACTGCTTTAGGAGGTATTTTATGATTTTATTATTAAAATTAGGGTGCTCCTAATTAAGTACTAGCATTAATTAATGCTCCTAATTAAGTACTTGCATTTTAGGAGCTGCTCCTAATTAAGTACGTACCAATTTAAATTAAAAAATATGGAACTATAACAGTAGAAATCGATATCAATCTCTCAAGTTTGAAACCAATTTTCAAAACCTTCTCCATATCCTTTTAAGAGGTTGACCTCCTATAGGATGCTCATATTTAATAGTAAGTTTTACAGAGGTATATAATTGAAATCAATAAACTTAAATTTGAATATCATTTCTTAGATCTGTAAACAAGATGGAGTCAATGAATGATGCAATGAATAGAGGGCAAGCACAAGAATTGATTCAAAGATTTAGAAGCAAGGAGGATTTGCATCGCTACCTGATGCAGCAAGGTAATGAACTCATACTAACTAATCTTGATTATGTAGTTGGTTTGTTTCTACCAACGATGGAAGGTACTAAAATTTCATTTCTAAGAGCAATACTCTGTTAAGAGAAGAAAGCTTTGAAAACTTAAGATGTGAAGTTTGCAGAGATTCCAAACTATCCAGAAATCTCTGTGACTAACTTATATGATGAATGCTATGAATGACCCAGAGGTTTCGCTGTACCTGCCTACTAAGAAGCAGTTGTCAAATAAACTACCTGAAAGAAACTATTTCTTTAGCATTCTTGCAACAATTAAAGCTGATTACTTGAAAGAAATTATTCAAGAATCTCATAAGAAAAGGTACAGCATCTCTTCAGAAGATAAGGACAGACAAGGGATCAAAATAAGTGAGAGCTGGCTATCAGAGCTGCGGAAGCACCCTTATATTTCTAGTAAGATTTGTAGCTTAACTCTTTAGAAAAATCTGGAACTGGCATCTTCTTGATGAAGGAATAGAGCAAGCTTCACAGAGAGCGAAAGTTGCAGACAAAGTATGAAGTTAGCAAGAGACTTCATTCAAATATTTAGCCTCCAGAGTCGATGAACATAGATGCAGGAGCTGGCAGCAAGAGAAGAAACTTAGGAGGAGGGGAGCAAGAAATAGAAGAAAAGAAAGAGAAGCCAGCTCCCTCTAAAGAATTCTAAATGTGACTTATATATTCATTAACTTAACTCTAAAACTTATTTATATACATTCACTCTCCCTTCTTTCGCACACTTTTTAGCCAATAAATTATCTACTCTCTTCGCTGAGCTTTTAATAAAGTCAACTGTATCGATAGGTAGGTCATGCATCAAGTGGTAGAGCAGCAGTTTCTTGTAATGACCTTTTAATATACCCCAGTAGAACTCAATTCCATTAAACTATGGACTGTAAGGTAAGTTGAACACTGGCGTTATTCTGAGTTGTTCATAACTCTTCCTTGTTTCTTTAGTCTTATGAACAGAAAGATTATCAAAAAACAGTATAATCTCTTATTCAGGGTACTTCTCTCTCAGCTGTTCTAAGAACTTTATATACTGCTGTGTCTTAATAGAGCGAGGATGAATAACATAAGTTTCTAAACCAGTATCTTCACTAATTCCTCCAAGAATTGCCATCGTTTATACCTTGACTTTCTAGTCATATACTTCTATATTACTATGCTTCTTATACCAAGACTTCTAGATGAAAGTGTTGAAGGTAAACACAGCCTCGTCAGCATGTATAAACTTAATATTATTCTATTAGACTCTCTGCATTTAATTATAAATATAATTTAAGTTGTTGTTGTAAAATGGCAGAGTGAAATCAATCACTCTCTTGATACGATTCACACTTTGTAAGAGATACCATTTCGTTTATAAATGTTAGCAACAGACTATGCAGAGATCTTCAACTCAGGGAACTGGGGGTGAAACATAATAGCTCGTTTGTCAAGAGAGAAGTGAGCCCAATACTTCAAAGTTTTTTCATTAATAAGATAGTCAATATGCTTCTATTGAATTTTTGACTTCCTCTAAGGCATTGAATTCAGCTATTATTGCTTTAGTTATACAGCTATAAGGCAGTGGGAGCGAACAGTTGAAGGACTTCTCTTTAAGAGCAGTGCAATTGACTTGTAATTAAGTACAGGTTTGACTTATTCACTGTATATATCACATCCATATCGCAGTTTAAACACTAAATCTATATACTCTTCATCATAAACAGACCCCAAAAGCTTGCTATTTTTGTCTCGCATTTAATTAATAACCCCAACCCCTAAAAAATTCCCTACAAATCAAAGCACTTATAAACCTCATTAAAGGGTTTTGGGGTTTTGAATATTTATGCTTCATGTATATATTATATAAATTCTATAATAATTTATATTAAATTGTTGCCCTAGTTTTAAATGAACTTTATTATTTTAAGTTTAAAGGATGATAATATAATAATTCAAGCTTATATGTCAAAATGTAATTAATTAAACTATTTAGTATTTCTGATCAGTACCTAATTTACTATAAATTATAGAATTTTAGCCTTTGATCAATGAATCTGCTCATGATTCAAATATGTAATCAGAAATACTTATTTCAAATCTTAATCATATTAATCAATTATTAAAATTAAATTTAGGATTGAGGACAGTTAAGTCAGGCCACATGACCATAGGGAACTTTCAGATCTAAGCTTGACTGGACAACATTTCTGCGATACAATAGCAACAACCTCAAGATAATAAAACTTTATTTTAGAGGGGTATTACCTGCCTCCATATAATATGATAATAATGCGATTTATTGTAGACTTCCTGGCTGGGAACAATTACCTTCTCAAGAGCGCCGATGTCCAGGCTTTCAACGTGCCTTACTACTATGAGCTCTCAGTAAAGCAAATTATCGAAGAAATTAAGGAAGATTCACAGATAATATGATTAATGAACTATTATGAAGATTATCGAGCCCTTCCTGACTGGAGATATATATATATATGTGGTATTCTAGACACTCTATGGCCAAACTACGTCAGTGTACTTATAAAACATGCCAATAGAATAAGAAGTATGAAAGATACTGAAGAAGACAAGCAAAATTAAATCTATATCAGGGAAGACATATGTAAAAAAAACTATAGAGTAAGCCCTTTTTCTCTAGTAAGTAAATGAACTTAACATATCTTATAGAAACTAAGGGCAAAGCCTTGTCACTTCAGAAATACAAATCAAAGCCCAGAAGTCAATGGAAGCAAAGATAGCACCATGAGATATCCAAGACCTTTGAGTCGTTCAAGAAATCAGCAGAAAGTCATGGACCAGAAAACATAATGGGGGAATATGAGGAAGAAATAAGGATTGCTGGGAGCAAACTAAGCCCAGGGGATGAGGAAATTGAGGGAAGATGATTTGTTATGTTTTAATTAAACAGTCTCAGCAATGTTCATGATTGCACTATACATAATATATCATTAGTTTTAAGTGCTTTTGTATAACTTTCTGTATTGTGTGTCTTTCTATACACAATTTTATGTATTGAGTAAGAATTTAAATATTTACCAGAAATAATCTATTAATCAAGATTTCAATCATAGTATTAAATAATAGTTTTACGAATAAAATAATAACCACACTCTATCCCTAACGATACATGGATTAGAGATAGAGTGTGATGGAGTGTGAATAAATATATTTATTAATTAATCTTTTAAAAATAACATTTCATTTTGTAGAATTAACATTGCAAATTAATTTAATTTATTAATATCATTGCTCAATATTATATTTCACTTATTTTATGATTAATTTTAAAACTTTCTTAACTCTAACAATTAAAAATCTTTAATGTATATATTAATTATTTACCTATTAAATTAAAATGTTAATTCTAAAAAATGAAACGTTATTTTTAAAAGATTATTTAATAAATATATTTATTCACACTCCATCACACTCTATCTCTAATCCATGTATCGTTAGGGATAGAGTGTGGTTTTAATTATTTTATTCGTAAAACTATTATATAATACTATGATTGAAATCTTGATTAATAGATTATTTCTGGTAAATATATAAATTCTTACGCATTGTGTGTCTGTCTTTACACTCTATCGCTGTTTTTTATCAATCCACTATGCTATACTTGTGTAAAACTAAAGTATTTGTTTACAAGTTAGGTTTCGTAGTAAAGCTTGATTTAAGAAAAGATCTCTTCTATGCAATGATACTACGAGCTAAAAGGGGCATTCAAGATGCACTCCCATCCATAGCCTCTAATTTGGCTTTGCACAGTTCTAGTGTGAATTAAGCTTAAATTGTCCCAAAATACAATGGGACTTTCTTCTGAGCTTCTTTCATGAAGATACTCGAGAAAGGCTTAACAATCATTATCATAATTGACAGTGGCTTTATCATATATCCTTAGAGATCTCATTTCCAGCTAATGACGATTATAGCCGCAAAGGTTTTCAAAGTGATCCCCTACTTGTTTAGCAGGCAGTTATTATATGGAAGTGCCCATGATTTTATGTTTGTTTGGAATGGCTTGAATATGATTTCGTCTATGTAAATTATCTTTGAGAGTTATAATGGGCTAAATATCATTTTTTGATAGCATGCTACTTGAATTTATTTTGTGTTTTAGGTAGAGACCTCTAAGTTAAGATACCGTTAAGTTGTATTCAGGACAGTACCTATGGAGCTAGATAGTTCATGATTAAAGAGATTATCCTTTATAATTCTCGAGCTTTGAAGGTGAAAAAACATACTTGACGAAGGCTTCCGATAAATTATTCTTCTACTCTCCTTTGTTATCTCTTTGGACTATCTCTATGGAATGTCTATCGGAAGTATTTTCTTACTTAGTAAGCAGGAACACCAAAGATGAGACATATTTATTTGTAACTTGCCAGAGCTTTGTTGTATAAAGTGGGAGTCTGAGCACCATACCTAAGTTAAAATCCATATTTTTATAGTCTATTTTGATATTTGACTTTTAAACCATCCATTAATTTAAATGATGTATAGTTATATTTCTCAAAAATAAATTTCGTTTTATTTCACAAAATCTTGATTATTTATATGATTATTACCTCGCATATTTATATAATATTAACTATCTAAATAATAAAACCTTTATCACTATCTATTTTTATTATGTTTTATTGCATTAAATTATTAAATTTTTATAATCATATTGAACCTCTCCTATGATAAAGATAATTTTTTGTAGTCAAATGAGTAAAAAAACTATTAGTTAAATGATATATGGGAGATTAGTAATGGCTTCTATTTGGGTCGTAATTTTATTTATGTATAAATATATTGGGTTTTTATCATTTACTCACCTCAGATGGCTTTAATGATATAATTTTAAGCTGAATATAATTGCTGGTTATAAGGTAAAATTGCCGAGGTAAGATTCCCAGTATGTTATTGAAATGATTGAAAAATTAATTACATTGACCATTTTTAGAAGTAGCAATAGGCTCTAACAGTAGCCACTGTTCATACCTAATTGATGAGAATGAGGTAAAGATCCACAGTAACGAGAATATTCACTCATCTTTAGGTATTATTTGTTAAATTTAGACATTAGACATAATTAAGTGAGATATGTTTTACTCCTTAGTACATTTATTTTCTATACTCTGTGTTTTTAATTGAATCTTCATTATGCAATAATATCTCGACTGATGTGATTGGTGATATTTTAATAAGTATTAAAATTCTACCTAAGAAAATAACACCAATATAAATATTTAATAGTTCTTAGTTATATTTAATTGGCTGTGATATTAAAAATATCCTTTTTTTTAATTGTGTTTAATAAGGTACTTTATAATGTAAATTATAACCAATTTTTTTTAAATAAGTTTGTCTAAGTTAACTTTTCTATTATTAAATGAATTATTTTTATCCTTAGAGCCTTGAATGTTCCAAATTATGTTTAAAAAATGAGAACTGAACTTATTTTTTAGCTAATTATAGAGGATTAACTATATAGTTATCCCATAAATGTAGTCTTATGCATACAATTATGAATAAAAATGTGTTAGACTTATTAATATTAATAAATATGGCCGTTTTAGATAAATTAAAGCATAAAATAATTAACTTTATTATGTCTACTTTGATTATTATTAAACAGAAAAATACAAATTAACTATCGAAATTTACTATAAATATTTGAAACAATAAACTATCCTAGAGATATATTGATGAATATAAAATAACTTAAACTTATGTACTGCTGCATATAACTATATTAATTAACAAGTTTATCAGGAATAAAAGCATATTTTCAATAGACAATGAGAAGTGAGAAATATAGATGCTATGCATGATGATAAAATAAATATATAGGTTAATATAATATAAATGCAATAAAATTAAGAAATTGGCAAATTAAAGGCGGGCTAAAATGGAGCCAGACAAGTAACCAACCAATTGGAGAAGAAGACTACCAGTATGCACGAATGAGCAAGGGAAATAGAAATAGAAGAATTCTCAACAAAAATTGGAAAAATTCTTTGAATATTCAAACTTGATCTCACAAAATTCAACATTTCAAAATATAAATGTATAGTTAAATCAAAACTGCTTTAAAAACATAAACAATTTTTGGGTCAAGATTGACAATAGCCGACAGCTTAAATTCTACCAACCTGCGAGAGAAGCTGAAGGATAGGTGAGAAGAAATGAAAAATTCGCTGAAAAACAAAGATAAAAAAGGAGAGAACAGGTCATCAGTGACAAGAGATATTTAAATATGAGGACGATTGAATTCAACATTTGCCTTTAGAACGTAAGAGGATTAAACTCCAAACTGAAGCAGGACCAGATAATGAAAGAAATTGAAGGCAAGAGACCTGGATAGTGGAAACTAGACTTCAAAGACTAATAGGAATTAACAACAAGAACATTGCTTAGACTCAACTGGCAAGGAATCACAACGGTTGAGGCAAACTAAAGTTTTCAAAACCCCCAAGAAGCGACTCTTGCCCATTATACTCCAACGATAATCTTCCAGGTGCTTCTAAAAATCCAAATGAAATCAGTATAATATTTAACAGATCCAGAACATTGTTCTTTGTAGCCTCTTTAAGATGATTTTCTCCACAAATATAGGTTCAGGAGTCACTTTTTGGCACCCCAAAATTCCAGATAGACTTTCGCCTATTTCCAGATAAATTTTTTGCTTCCTGATTTCATGACGATTCTCGATTAAAGCAAGGAAACAAGAAAAGGTTAAACGGGAACCAACTGTAGTGAATGGAGGTGTGCTAGTACTAAATAATGGAAGATATGAAATGAAAACAATAAAAATGCTAAGATAATTCCAGACTTGTACGATTTTAAACGTGGAAGGATTCCCTCTCCACATAATCACAATGTATATACCCCCCAACATAAAAGAGGAAGTTAAAGATCTATAGAACAGACTAATATTCATCATAAGGTCTCTCAAATAAAAATGCAAGAAACAGAGAATCAGTTAGAATTAAAAAATTTAACATGATGATGATGATGAATAACTTAAGGTAAGGTGAATAGGAAAACTAGAAATAAAGATCTCTAGTATTAAATATATAATTATTATTGTTATTGCTATTGCTATTGTTATTATTATTATTGAGCGTATATATATTAGTTAGTTGTAGTTAGTACTTAAGGTGCAAAAATTTTTCTTATTCAAATAGTCATTATCTGTCTTATTTCTTCAGTAGGGGGAGCGACTTTGGCCTTTTGGACCTATGTGCCTCTCATAGGGTGTTCCCGGGGGTCTTGTCCCTTGTCATCTCGTCCCATGTCCCGACTTGCCTCTTCGGACCCCGACTCTGCCTGGGCGCGGCCTTTATCAGGGTGGTCCCTGGGGGCATGTCCCTTGCCTGGACCGGTCAGTGTGCCAACCACCTCAGACTGATCTTTTTTTATTCTTTCGCTTTTTTAGAGATGTTTTTTAGTTTTTTCTTTCACCTCTAAGTCGTCAGATGTGAGCTTCTTTTGAGATCAGGTAGACATCTTTAGCAATAGCAATAACAATAATAATTATAAAATTTAACATGTTGTTGAAATAAATATTCATTTAAGAATCAACCTCATTTATTATATAAGATTTAATGAATTTAATGTATAAAATTTCAAACTAAAAATGGAAGGAAGGAAGCTTGATGTTGTCAGTAAAATCTAGCAACACAATCATTAGATAACATCAACCTCCTCCACCATTTAGGAGCAAACTTGAAAGCATTCTCACACCAATTTCTTGCCTTCTTACTGTTATAGAAGCTGATTTAGAAGATACAGGCAGCTCAGTAAGATTTCTGCAATTATAATATACTAAATATGCTTCTTTTACTAGTGGGGGAGCCTAGTGGTAAAAATTAAAACTTTTCTCAATTAGCTCCCCTATCATTCATCATAAATCTTTCATTTTTTTAAATAGTCATTAACTTGCAATTTATGACATTTATAAAATTACCTTATAGTTACATCAAACATTTGCTTCCATTTATTTGTTGGTTAATATAAAGATTAATAGATTAATTACTCAAAATTTTACAGCAATATTATACATCAAGCCATGTTTCATATATGTATAAATATTTAACAAATTATTTTCTTAAAATTATTAAATCAGGAACTATTAAATGAAAATAAGAATTAAATTATATATTAATGACTTTCCGTTTATATTAAGAGTAATTACATATTTAAAAAATTTCAATGAGCAATAAATAAACAATAAAATTTAAAGTTAATCATTTTTTTAGCTATATAAATCAATTATTCAATAAAATTGAAATAATTTTTATTTAAATTAATATACTTTTTAAAACTTATCAATCCGGAATTATAAATAAAAATTATAGGTTGATACAATTTTATTTTAATGCTTCATTTTTAAAATAATTAAACTTTTATTTTTAAATTAAGTAAATGAAGAGTAATGTTTATGTAAATTAAGCTTATAATATATTTTAAGATGAATAATTTATAAAGAACTGGCAAGAAAATGAATATTTTTGTGAAAGAATTTGGTTTCTTTTAAAAATTATTATGTAAATCTCATTGATTTTAGAGTATATACTAGTATGAATAAAATGATAATCATTTTAGAGGCTATAGGGAGCAAATTGAAAAAAAATTAATTTTTTCTCACTAGGCTTCCCCAGTAGTGAAAGTAGTAATATATCTATTAATAATTAAATAATACCAAACCAGCTGCCTGTATCCTCGAAATTAACATCAATGACAATGCCCTGCTTATAAATTGAAGGCTGAATTTCATCTTCCCTCTCTCTGCAAAGTGGTGAAATTCGATGCTTTTTAGAAGTTTATCATTATATTCATAAGCTACATCGAGCGTTTATCCTCAAATTTTTTGTGTTTTATATATACATATATATATATATTTTGAATTTTATTCATTAAAATTGTAAAAATAAATGAATATAAATAACAAATGTTTTTAAATATTTACGATTTGATAAATTTTTTAATTCTAACTGAATAATAATGATGAGACTTTAATTTCCATATCAAAGAGTTAGAGAAGAGACTAAATAAGGAAGGTCTAAGAGAGTCTATTCCTGTAGGAGTGGTAACTGACTCAAAAGGGAACTAGTGAGACTAAATTTTCTCAAACGTGGAAACAATTAGTTGGGAGACTAGCTTATTACAACAAACCGATCATAAACTGATACAGGCCAAACTTAATATCAAATATTAAGTAAGATATTGATTTTAGGTTAACTGAAAGAACAATTAAAATTACAGATATTATTAGAAAGTAATGTTGGAAAACATTTTTAGAGGAAGGAAGAAAATGAACACTGAATTACTTAGACGAGCCAATTCAAAAATGTTTTATGGAGAATATCGAAAGACGATAGACTAAAGGGAAGCATTGGTTTCAACAACCACCTGAATGGGTGATGAAAAGTAATGGAAAAAAATTCAATGACAACTACAATGATGACAACTGCAATGACACCAAAGCAAAGTGGAAGGAAGCAATAAGCGATTTGGAACAGTGCTAAGATAGGAATGATTTAAAAGGTTTTTCTGCATGGTAAAGAGGCTCACAAAAAGTTAGAAATAATCATAGCCAATAAAGGGGATTACAATTAATGATGAAAGAGTTGAACAAGGCGAAGAAACGCAAAGGAAGATAGTAATTCATTACAGCCAGTTATTCAAAGATTACAAAGACTCCAAGAATAGAGCCAACACATTAATAGATTTTATAATGAAAGAAAAATAGGAGAGCAACAGATTTTGTAATGAAGCAGAAGTAATAGTATCAAGGAATGTAACTTTAAAAAAGCGATAGGTTAAGATGGGTTTGATGGCAAAATTATGCTCGAATCTGAGAAGATTTGAAGGACAATGAGCCATAAAATAGCAGAATAGCTAAACACAAAGAATATACCTGATTATATAAAAAATGGCAGACTAATACTTTTAATCAAAGATCAAAATAATTATTACCCAGAGGTAAACAATACAAGACCAATAGTAATCAACTCTCACCTCGGGAAAATACTGGAAAAGGTTATTATAAACAAAATCAATGATGAAAAGAGTGACATACTAAAAAACTGGAAATTATCAGAATTGGTTTAAAGGGAAAAAAGTACATACTTTAATCTGATAAGAATGCTAGATCATATAAAATCATCTAGGAGAAAGAGCAAGCAAAGAGAGGTGTACCTCTTGATAGATCTTTAAATGGCGTATGACTCTGTCTGGAAGTACAAATTATAACCAATTTCTAAGATAGAGACTGAGAGTTGTTAGTCAGAAAGACTAGGAATATGCCTAAATTATTGAAATGCTATATGAAGGAACAAAATAACATTTGAAGGGTAGGAAATTATAACTCAACAAGGAGTTGCGTAAGGAGTAGACTATCACCTATACTATTCAACATCTACTTACAGGATGCTCTGTATTCACAACAATAATTGAAATCATTAATCAAGTAAGGAAAACTAATAGCATTTGCAGTTGATATCTTAGTGAATTTCAAAGACCCGCAACAATTCAAAAGGGTCATCGACTGCTTTTGAGAGATTGAAAATCACACAATCTAAAACTTAACAAAAAAAAGACAGTCTTCCTAAGCGACTCCAGAGCTTTCCAAAAAGAATTTTTAATAGAAGGCATTAAGAAAGTGTAAGAAAAAAAGTACTTGGGGATTGAATATTTGCATAAAAATACTTGGAGTGAAATTAAGAGAAAAACAGAATTCTATCAGAGATTAACTTACTCAAGTAATATAACGGTTAGTGACACAATAATTATGATTTATTATAATAAAACTTTAATTAACTAATTAATTTAATTCACGTTGATACTAAAACTTATTATGAAAATCAGAAATGGAAATCTCTATGATTATTGCTATTCTTCCTCTTCATCATCCTCTTCTTCATCTTCATCGTCAAATTCAACTTCTATGTCTGCTCTCTCTCTGTCACTCGGCCAAGCACCAGTCCAGCTGCACCTGTGGTCTTACCAGGCAGGACCACTATATAAAAAAATAAAGATATGTTTTTTGTAACTTACATTTTTAATGAGTGCTCTATCTTCACCTGCGTTTGATCTTTAAGTATTCGTATCACTATATTAAGTTTTTGATTAAAATTAAAGTTTTCATATTATTAATCATAAATGATGGCGAAAATCAGATCTTTAATAATTTACAAGTTTACACCTTAAATGTCAACAGAATTCATGAAAATCGAGGAAATTGAAAAAATGGAGTTGCAACTAAAGAGAATTGCATTCAAAACACCAAGGGACATTTCAAACAAAATATTAAGAAATTTAACTTAACTAAAAGAAACTAACACTTGCGAAATAATAAGGAACCTAGTTCAGAAGAACTTAAAGAAAATAATTCTGAACACATATTAGTTTCTTAAACCAAAAAGAACAATCGATAAAATTATAGAAAAGAGAGTGGGTTTTCAAGAAAGATGAAAAATATTTTTAACAAAAAAAAGTAATGGCTAATATGATGGCAGTTAGTCAAGGGAAAACGATTATCAACTATGGCATGAGTCATTACTGTAGTGTCCACAAGGTCCTTGTAGATTAAAATCTCATGAAAAGTTGCAATTTAAAAAGTCAAGCAAAAGGCCCGACAAGATTCTCTAAGACATTTAGGGAGAATAGACTATTTGACAAAGAAAGTCACAAATATATAGATATCATAACTAATATGATATGGTTATACCAAAGGATTAGAAAACTAGAGTATCATCAGTACTACTAACCAATTTAGAAGCTACTTAGACTGACTTACGTCAAAAAGAGAAGAAATGATTTTAATGAGTGCTTATTGGATTGAAAATACAATAGATTAAATATCCAATTTTGGAAAAACGAGGAGCATAAAAGTAGGAGAAATTAGAGAATTATAATTAATTAATAAAATTAAGAAATGGCAAATTAAAGTGGAGAGAGAAGATGAATCAGTCAGAATTCAGTAGATAGCCAAGAAATGACAAAAATCAACATTGGAAGGATAGACAGTAGGAATATAAAGTACATACTTCAAGAAGAGATAGTTCTGGCAAATAGTTTAAGAGGTTCGATTTGCCCATAGAGATAGAAGTAAAGACCAAGAAGTGTTAGGCAAGAAAGAAGCAGGAAAGTTCATCTTAACAAACAGATGGGTTTCAAAAACAAGCTGAAGATTAGATAATCGAACCCCATCAAGAAAATAAATGAGCCTATGGTTCAAAGAGTGGAGTTTGACAAGCACATAGACGGCTCGAGATGCTTACAGGGTGATTTAAATGGTATTCAAGAAAATCATCGACTTTACTTAGGTGAAATACTAAGGATTCGAAAAGACTATAAATGCAAAGAAAGGATGGACTCAGATGATGACAAGGATGATGACTATTGTTTGCAGCCCAAGCTCCAGAACTAAACTTTAGAAAGCTTTAGTGAAGAAATAAGAGGAGAGACACATAGCCGGGGTGAGGAGCAAGGGAGAGTGATTTGTGGTCAGAAAAACAGCTTAAGCACAAGAAAAAGATTAATGAGGATTGGATACATTTCGATCTAATCCCAGGCAACCTTATTGTGTAGGAGACGATAGAAGTAATCATCAGGCAAATCGATTAGCTACAGTTTAACCAAGGAAAAACAAAATACTTAGTCTTACCGCCAGTAATCGTGAATGACAAGGAATTTGAATAATGGAAAGAAGCATTGGCAGAACTAACTGGAAACTGGAGAATGGTAAACTTTGGAGAGATGTGGAAGATATAACAGGAGTGATAATTCCAACAAGTTGTCAAAGTAGCATGAAATACTGCAAGAATTGTGAGCGCTAAATATCGAGAGAAAATCTATGGTGCCGGAGATCTATGATACTAGAAGAGTGGTAGGTAGCTAAGCAATCAGTAAAAATTGTTTTAATTACCAAGAATGAAAGAATAATCAAGTTTTTCTCTATAGTATTTATTAATATATTCCTGGTTAAATAATTAAAACCGCATTACAAAAATCCAAACAAACAATTAAATTTGAGTTAGAGTGCGGAAGAAATAGAAAATAAATTAAATTTATGATTAATTATAAAAATGACATCTCGTTTATTATAAAAGACATTAGGTTTTAATTAATAAATAAATTCATTTCATATTACATTAATTAAATTATAATACACGAGAAATTTTGAAAGCTAATCAATAAAAAAGTAAAATATATTAATTTTTTATGTTTTAAAATTTATTAATTAAGACCTAATGTCTTTTATGATAAACGATATGTCATTTTTATAATTAATCATAAATTTAATTTATTTTCTATTTATTTCACACTCTAACTCAAATTTAATTGTTCGTTTGGGTTAGAGTGCAGTTTTAATTATTTAATTAGGAATATATTAATAAAAACTATAGAGAAAAACTTGATTATTCTTTCATTCTTGGTGATTAAAACAATTTTTACTCAATATTACAGTGCCGTACGGACTAAATCAGTGAATTAGTTATCGGGGTAGTAGGAAGTGATTTCAGACTCAATAAGTAACAAAACATTGCAGAGACAAACTAAGTGGCAGATCCAGAGGATTGCGGAATTCTTTCTGCCCTTATCATAAACCACCTTGCGTTGGAGCTACAAGGAGAACCAGTATTTCAAATTTTGGCGAAAGATTGACTAAACATATAAAGATATTACTTTATGTTCAACTTGTAGGTTGGACATAACAAATTGGAGATCGGTAGATCGAGGATAGCGATATAGGAAGATGAAGTGGAAAGAGACTTGGAGAAGAAAAGTGAGATGATATAGCAGCTAGCCAACGAGGAGATGGGGACAGACTCGACACATTTCAACTAATTAATCGATGGATGGGATAAAATAGTCAAGAGGGAATATCCAAGAGGAGAATTAGAACAAGAATTCACAGACTTCGAAGGTAAATTCAGCTAAATCATCGAAGAGGCATCGAGAGTAGAGGAGTATCTGGTCAAGAATAATACTTAGCCAGTTCAAGATGGAAAAGAAGATAAAGATGCAGGAATGAGATCAGTAGACAAAAACAACCATGTGGAAGCATAGGTCCTACCCGTTAAGCATGACAATAACAAGGAAGAGGATGGGCATCACAAATAGAATCAAGAAGCAGAGGAAAAAATATGAAATCGAGGAACAGCCTTAGAACGGAGGGTCTTAGTTCTCTGATTATCTACATTTATACTTGTTGGTATTTTAAAAATTGTGATAATTTTGCATTTACCTAAAGTGTTTTACTACTTACTACTACTATAATATAAATGCTAATTCATTCATATTTCAATGGAAGTTTGCTGATTTTAGGATTCTCGTATTGCCAAATTAATAATTAGTTTAAGTGATTTCATGAGATATCCTTATTGTTAGAGTTATTTTGGCTTGAGATAATATATAATCTCATAAGGATTGTATGTAAAATCAAAGTATCAAATCATAAATGAGGATATTAATGGCAACATAGTATGTATATAATTGATTTTTTATATTAAACATACCTAGGCTGTTAAATCATTGCTGTAATTACATCTAATTCCGATATAGAATCGCTAAATTGTGGTATATAAATCATCAATAAGAATTAAATATGTCATTAATTGTAATTATTCATATATTAAAACAGATGTAAAAACAACATCATAATAATGCAGGAGATATTGATTTCATTAAACAGAAAGTAAATTAAAGATAAATATTGATTAAAGCACTTAAAAGTATATCATAAGCACTGGCTGTTGAGAATGATTAAGTATATTTCTTCAAAAACGTGCAAATTCATCAAACCTATATATCATAAACATGTAAATAATCATACTAATTGCAACTTAGAATGATCCACGGTAAACCTGTAATTGGGGTAAGTTAATTGAGAAGAGTACACATGATTTGATATTCTGGAATGCTTTAAGCCTATAGAATTTTGCAGAAATTGACCTTTCATTAATATTGTAAAACAAATTTTAGGGAGTATATCACCAAATGGAGGTAGCTTTTTCAACAAATTCCATTGTAAGTTGAAGCAATTAAACAATAAATATATAAAAATATAATTATCAAATAAACAACATTCATTGATAGTCAACTTTTATAAGCAATAAGTTCGGATATGTCTCCATCACACTATTATTATTATTATCAAAGTGAATATTTAAATGTCAATTGCATTCTATGAAGCTTCCAGTGAAATATTCGCTTGCTTACCTAGCAGAGCACAACTTTACATATCTAACTGTTTCTACTATCCAAATTTATATAATTACTTTTATTTTATTTTTATATATTTTAGTTGTAGAAGTGTTTATCAAGTTGAGAAAGATTTGAAGATTGTCATTCACACAGCTAGAACTTCAACAACAGCGGTAACACTCAGCCTACAATCAGCTCAAGCAGGTGTTATTACTACCTGCATTTGCAGATTGATCCTCTTCCTCAAACACACTCAAAGATGTTTTGTTTAATTAATATCGAAATGAGCGTGCAGTTGGTAACCTCCTTAGAACCATTGATTTGGGCAGCACTTAAGCTTCCTGAGATAAGTCAAGTCTAGTTGAGGTAAGAATAGATTGAATTCAAGAAAGTAACCTTACCAATCTCTAAACATTTCCCTGGATTACTTGGCTATTAAATACTCACCAGACCTATATGTAATTAATAATATTAGTCATTGTATATAAAATAAATAAAATATTTATATGAGAAATTGAATTAATGGAGATAGTTACAGCTATGTTGACTCATGATTTTAACTTCTATCTAAATAACAAATTGACCTGCATTACTCGTTGAGTCTCGTCTTTCAATTTAATAAAAACAAGTTTGCAATCATTCAAATCAGCAAGGATCTGGTGATTCCTTTTTTCAACAATATCCATTTCTGAAATAAAAAGCATTCTCATGTGAATCAATTTAAAGTAAATAACTATTACAATATAATATAATTATTATTATTATTATTATTATTATTATTATTATTGTTATTAATTTGTTAAAACCTCTTGAATGGGTGCTCTATTAGTCATAATTTCAATGATGTTTACATTCACAACGTCAGTATCTACATCATCCTAATCTTCCTCTTCACCATTTTAAAACGATTCATCAATGGATTCTATACTTAGCTAGATTAACTCAATTTCCACCGCATTTAAATGTCTGATTATAAGACTGCTTGTGAATATAGAGGAATACTTCGAACTGATTGACTTGGCGAATTAGTATCGAACTAAATAAACAATAAAATTAAGTTGTAATTGTAAAATTCCTCACTTTTAAGGTACAGTGATAACAAATAAAATTAATATACACGACTACTAGCTTATAGTTAATATTAAATTATCTAAATCTATAAGTTTATCATTATAAAGTTTACAATTGGTATAATATATAGTTTTAATCACAGTTAATCTAAAACTATTTATTTTGAATTAATTATCAAGTGATAGAGTGGAGTAAATGAATGTTTAATTTAAATGAAAGTATAATTACTTTCTTAAATTGTTATCTGATAATAAACAGCATTAACGTGAGATCAATTTGCCAATTGTAGTTGATCTAGTTGAGTCCCATTTGAATTGTATAGTGATAGTTATTCAGATTACTGAGTTTTATTTACTTTAAATAATCATATTTTAGAATACATCCTTTGTATTATATATTTATTGCCATTTATTCCTTTAATATTGCTAAAATAGATAGTTTTAGGAAATTATAGAAATACAAATTCATTGAATTACAAATTGTACACTTTACAGTTTGGAAATAATAGTTTTTTTAATTATCAATTGTACAAAATTAAAGTAGATTAAATATATTAACTAATTATATAAAAAATATTATGGAAAATACTTATGCATTTTAATGGATAAATTCCTTTAATCATTCTGGCTTATTGATTTTCTTGTCATTCTCTTCCACATAAGTGTCATCTGTTTTCGTCTGCTCCTCTGCCATCAAGTCTGAATCCCCATCTTCCAATAATCGTTGCCGAAAGTATATTGCCAGCTCGACCTCACTGAAAGGGAACTTCTCATCTCTTCTCTACATTTTGCTTGTGAATTCTGTCTAAAGCATTCTTGTTTCAAATATTTTTTGTCTAGATCATTAATTTATTCGAAAGGAAGCTGGCTTGAAATCGCTATCACTTGGCACTTTTAAAACCTTACTCCTGGGCTTCTGTATTTTAAGTTTATTGGATACCCCTCACCTTTCAAAGATTCATTAAAGTCATCTATCTTTTAAATGTTGTGAAACATATTTCTTTTGATTTCATCCATAATAACCAGCTAAGGTTCTGATTGTGAATTGCTTGAATCAATGCAAAATGTGTGATTAAGTATTCCAAAGTCTTTTGTGATAAAGATCTTTTTCAGGTCTTTTGCAATAGTTGTTTTGCCTGAATTGGGCTCCCCGTAGAGCCATACAACATTTACTTTTTCTGGACATTTTCTAAAGATAACACTATAGAGCTTGTCTACTACATCTTTACACATCATGTCTTGCAAGATCTTCCCATCTAACTTTTGAATATGTGAGGAAAAAGTATCCTATCGCTGAAGAAAGCTAATTAGAGATCCAAGCATGGTCTACTTTGGAGCAGATTAGAATTTATCTTTTATTCTTAAGCTTAGTAAGTGGAGAGAGTTTAATTATTCTGAACTATTTTATCGCACATTTCAGAGTGATATTGATACTTCTCGTACATTCCTGATACTGAATTGATTTGGTGGGTTCTAAATAGCTGCTTAAACGTATAAGTGACCATGTCTTATAACTATGATGAGGATTTTGCAGATGATTACTTACTCTCTAAAATTTTAGTCTAAACTTTTACGAAATCAATGAATATCCGGAAATGTTCAGTATCCCAGCACTGAAGATGAAGTATTGAGTTATTTGCATAAAGTTTTCTGATTTTTACTCTACTCATCACCGAGTATTTTATCTGTAGTTTGGCTAATGCCTTAAAACCTTTGTAATCTGGCTTTCTGAAGTAGTGCTTAGTGAGTCCAACTCCATCCTGCTTCAAATGATTAGTGATGTACTTTCTTGCCTTTTTATCCTTGGTTGATAAGATGATTAGTGCGTGGCTAAATCTTGTTGTTGCACTTGATAATACCTCTACTACCTTAGAGTAAATTTCTATTTCTTCATCACTCCTGATCTCAAGCGCAAAAATGTGACGGTCGTTAGGTTTTGCATCAACCTGCTGGTTCTATGTATTCTTTGCATTGTAAAAGTGATTTATGATAATCTCAGGCCAGTATATTTAGATAGGAGCCAGCTATGATTATCTACTCTAATTCAATGAATTTGTATTTCTATAAGTTCCTAATATTATCTATTCTAGCAATAGATAACACATTATTATTATAATAATATAATATAGCATAGAATTAAAATAAAAAATAAATAGCATTTTACATTAGGTTCAATTATATTCTCACACGTTAAATTGCTGAGTATATATTGGCTGATTTAAACAGCAAAGGCCTCAATAGATTCTCTGTATAATGAGAAACAGGCAGTCTATAGAACCATAACCAATAAATTATTCTATTTACAATTATAATATAGTTAATAGATTGTTTAACACCCCTCTCATAATACAATATATTTGATGTATAGTATCAATATTTATCTTACTATTTTAATTTAACGTCACAAATTAATGTTTACTTTTAGTAAATAGCATTTAAAACCGAACTAACCAAGATAAAACCTCAAAGATTCAGCTAGCCCAATGAAATGATATTGTTGCAGTGTTGATATTCGCTTTCCTGAAGGCGCTAAATTCGAAAAGATAGTGACTGAAGGCGTTAAAATCACACTTCGCAGCAACTCAAAGATGCTTCTGCCAGTGGAATTAGATCTATGTGTGATAATGATAGACATCTACAAGAGGAATCGACTATGTAGCCACTGTGATATGTCCTAGTTAATTGAATTAGAGCAGATAAATCTGAAACTGTTAGCGAAACAAGGTCGATTATATAAATAATGTATTCAGTTAAAACAAATAGAGTAGCAACTTATTTATAATTAAGCTCTGCAAACACACGATTAAGCACAAAAAGCAATCATAATAAGGAAGCAAAATATATAAATTAAAATTAAGTGTTGAGATATTTAATTGACAATTTTAGTTGAATATTAATATATGTATAGAAATAGTATAGATGAGATTTAACTATCAATTTCAAAGGGTATAGAACAAATAACTAATTCGAATTTTACAGCAATTAAATCATTAATCTTTCATAACTAAGTTTATAAACTACAAAAATCAATGAATATAGATAGAGATGATTAAAATCTTATTTAATTGTGCAATTTACTTAACAATTATATTATTATCAAAATGTTATAACAGATTTATTATTAAAAGAAGGTTTAACAGTGAATTAAAGATTTAATAAGAATCTTTTTAACAGAATAATTATTTATAAATACCATTATTTATAACTTAATGTGTCCTTTAGATATAGAGTCTTTAACTACATTTTATTTAATATGATTCTAGGTAATTGTAGTAAATTATTTATTTGGTCAAGCTTAATTTAATTAATCAGAATTTGATGTAACTTAGACTTAACTTTTAACATATATTACCCGTATTCTGGCTTCTTAAATGAAGTATCCTTAGTTGTTGCAGTAACTGCTGATGAAAACCATTTCCAATCTGTCTACTGCATATCTTCCAGAACATCAATTGGAGTTTTCAAAGTTGTCACTAGCAGTTTACTAAGCTGTACCAGTATCATCACTGATCGGACTGTTTAAACACTGAAATACTACTATTTATAAATTTTAAGTTATTGTTCTTTGATATTTATAAAATTCTCTGAATTATATAGAAGTTTAACTCAAAGTCAACTTATCAGGTAAGCTTTCAAAGACTTGAGAATAATCTATATTTCTATCCAATTACATTAAAAATGTCAAAGAATAATCGTTTTCCTCTGTTCTTTTAAAAACCAGCATCAACTTCATAGTAGTGATGGAGTTATATAAGAAAGCATTAACGAGCGTGTATTGTGTTGGCTCAAACCAATCCTATGTTTGATAATTACCAACATAAACTCTAGTGTTTTAGAGTTAATAACCAATTATTTATTTATAAGTTATATGTGCTTTTTAAATATATAAAATAAAACCATAACAAAATATGTTTATCTATCACTTTATCTTCTAAGATTTCATTGATATTTGCTCTCTATTATCAAGTCTATTAATTGTTTTTACTTATTAGGATGGATCATTATGTTCAATAGTATAGACAAGAAGCTAGGTTATAATTCATAATTTATATCGTTCTGCAAATCTTAAATGTCATTATTTTATTTAATAGTTAATATAAATATATAAGTTTAGAAAATAAATATTATTTAATATTAATAATAATGATAATTAACTCACATTTAGGTCTCAAGGACCTACGAGTATATATATTTTAAGGGCAAGCCCTTTTGTTAAAGTCTTAATATATCAAACTTTATGCCTCTTTCTCATTGCCCGATGATTCCAGCGTTATAAACTTTCTTAAATCTTTATTTCTTCCATCTTGAGATTCCTTCCATAAGTCTGGGACAGTAACTTGAGCATTATTCCATTTTAGGATGAATTGAGCATGTTAGGTTGGGTTAATGAACTTTAGCTCCATCTTAATAGAGTCGTTGATTCTAAAGTAAGATAGTTTGATTCTGTGCCCTGATATAGTTTTTACGTTAGGGATGATGGATTGATTGATGAATTAAGTTTAGTACCTTCTAGCGTCAATATAGAGGACTTCCATATCAGGGTGAGGGCGAAGGTGAATAAGTATTATGTCCTACATGTTCATTTCTTCCACAATGTTATCTCTAATTCCACTTGTGAAGAAGTTCATTTAATCCTCGGCTTCGAGGTCGTGTTAGTATGCTCCTTTGAAGTGAATTTTTGCATAATACCATTTAGCGTATTGTGTAACAGTGTTTTCGTTATCATACTATGGTATCTTATTAACTTGGAGTTATAATTTAGGCCAGAGTGATTCCTGAATTTCTGTATTCTTTAACCAGAGATTATTTTACCTAGTTAGTTCTTTCTTGTATTATATAGGGAGTGATTCCCTATTAAGTATTGGATCAACGAGGTTGACCTTTTAGGTGGGGCCTTATTGGTTGAGGTATCTATCATGACGACGTCTTCATTGTCGAAAGCTGATTTTTCCTCTTATTGAACTGGTTTGATTGTTTTGTTGGTAATCTAGTTTTTAGGTTAGGTGTTCCCGATTCAATTTAACCAAGAAGGTTATTAAGCATAGTGATAGCTGAGTTTGCCTGTTTAACAGTGGTATCTTTCTCGATTGTTGGTTTTCTTAGAATGGTGTGGAACATTTCCATAGTACCTACTATCCTATCCTTGGATAGTACGAGTAAAGAGTCTTTCATTTTGAGTGCCTTCATTACATCGTCTAAGTGAACTTAGTTTCCTGTCTAAGAATATTTATCTAACTTTGTTGTTAAAGATAGTAAGACTTCTAGATAGTCCGCTATGGTTTCGATTAGGTACATCTCTGTTTGAGTATTGTATAGTGGGTCAAGAGATATTTCCCTTCCAAAAATGGTGTTCTAGTGAGATAAAAGTTGTCTGACAATGAGAAGGAAAGATTTAGGATCTTTCCATAGTCCTCTAAGTTCTTAAAACTACTTTGAACGAGTTTTTACTAGGTTGGATAGGAATGTGTGAAGGGCTGTCCATCTGAGTTTGTCATAGAGTAGGAGATTTGCACCTTCAAATCCCTCGACTTGGATGATAGTGCCATGTTTCTAACCCTCATGTTTGCAGGATTTCTTCTTGGACTTGGACCTATTTTTAGAGAAGGTCTGTGGTCTAGAAACTACGCTGCTTTGTCTTGATTGAGCATCTTCGCTCAATTGTAAAAGCATACCTTTACCAGGTATAAATTGCAACTTGGATTGGTGTATTCCGCCGACTTTTTTCATTATCAAGTTGCTCGATCTAAATTTTCAATTAACTTTTAATATAAAAACAACAAATTACTTTTATTTTTTAATAATTTAAATGACAATTTGATATTAATAGTAAGCCTTATATTAGTTAGATAAAGTATAAATGAATTTAGATATATATATATATATATCAATGATTTACTTTATTATTTTATTTTATCTCATTTTAAAGCTTAAACACAAAAAATCGAAAGTTTTCTTACAGACCTTACTATATTTTAAAATCAAAGTAATGAATAAATTATAAGGATACAAAATATAAATGTCAATCGTAATAGATTAATAACATAGATTACGATAAAATTAAATAGTAACTTTTAGCGATGACTACTATTCAAAAGAAAAAGAAATGTTTGTTAACATAACACTGCAAATTTATAATAGATTGCCTTGTTATCCAATGTATCAAACATAGTAAATAATTGTATATCGCAGAGCAAAAGATCACTAGCTATGATTTAAAACTGAGTAACTCAATTAATTCTTGAAATCTCTCAACCTAACCTCACTTTTATACATCTATGTGAACATATTTATGAAAGCAAAGCGGGAAATACCATACTTTATTATAAATGCCAATATTATATATTCTACAAACTCAAGACAAAGTCTAAAATTAACACAATTACACAAGTAATGGCAAAACCAATCTCTATTATAGCGCGAAGTATGGATCAAGCCTAGATCTCATATTAAGATTAAATGCTTAAAAATTGGTAAACTAGATATTATTGTAGTAATCTTTACCAAGTATAAAACTAAAAAACAAAAGTAGAAGAAGCCAATAAATTTAGGCATAAGTATACTTGTTAACAGAACGTAAATGAAATGAAAGTAAGCTTAGTAGAAAAATGCAGAAAGGTATGAGAACTAAACATCACAATGAATGTATTTTAAAACTCTGCTAATAATTTGTTAAGTTATCATTATTTAAAGTATAGATTTTAAGAATAACTATAAAAAATAAAACAAATTTCTGATTTCTAAGAGATTTTATTGCTATAGATAAGTTTCCAATTGTTTAATGTTAAGAAAAAGGTATTGAAATCAGAAATATTGAAAATAAACATCAGAAAATTTAGGTTTACTATAGTAAAATAATAAGTACTTAAAAATTTTAAGCATTCTTACAAACCTTCAATAATATCAGTAATGGTCATATTTAAGTAAAATTAAAGTTAGAAGGTTCTCTATAAATGCGAATATAAACGTATCAAAGAGAGTACTCTCGAGATACATTTAGTGAGAAATAGGAAAAATAAAACTTTTCAAAATAGAATAAATGGACAGTAGAAAAAGAAAAGTTTATGTTATCAAAAAATAATATATTAAAATTCTCTCATCTAAAATATCCCCAAGGTAACTTAAAGGTAAAAAAAAAAATAAGAAACGTCATAATGACAAATCAAATAATTGAAGTTAAAATAAAAGCTATATAAATAGAAAAAAATAATGAAAACCTTTGATTGTTGAAAAAGTCCATGTCAAGGACTGTCCACTTAGCTGTTGGCATTAGTTATTCTATAAGTACTATTCTGGTGAGGTCGTAAGGTATCTTGTTTGAAAGAGGAGCTAAAAAAAACTATGATCTGTAGCTTCCTACATCTAGATGAGTAGCCTAAGGCTCTAGATGGATGAGAGAATCAAAACCCAAAATCCTTTAGGTAGTTTGATTGAGTTTTTGATTGATAAAAGTAGACTATTAGTGCATACTTTATTAGGGTTTTAATAGGGTTTATGTAGGGGTTTAATGTTTAAATATTAGTAATTTAAGTGAGTATATGCGAGGTTTGGGGTCAGTTTATTACAGTGAATATATAGATTTATTGTTTATGTTGCGATATGGATGTGATGAATATAGTGAATAACTCAAGCCTGTTCTGAATTATAAATCTATAGCAAGGCTACTCCATAAATCTCCAGCAACTGTGAGGTCTCACTGTCTATTAGCATTGAATTTAAAGAGATAGCATCTTAATTCTAAGCCTAAGAGACCCTTAAAATTTTAGCAGCATCATATTGAATATCTTATTAATGATAAGACTCTTAAATACTGGGCTCATTTCTCTCTAGCCTAGAGGGCTGTGATGTTTCATCGCCAATTTCCTGAGCTTCACATATCTGCTTAATCGATAGCTAACATATATAAATAGAACGGAATATCTTACAAGACAGTCAATCGCATTAAGAGAGTAATTGACTTTAATGTTCCATTTTATAAGACTAATTTAAATTATATATTCGATTAAATGCAGAGGTCTTAAGAGCATAATATAAAGTTCATACACGCTGATGAAGCTGTATTTACATTCAATACCTTTATATCAAGGTCTTGGTACAAGAGGTATAGTAATATAGAAGTTTATGACTAAAAGGTTAAGGTTTAAACTCATGCTATTCTTGGAGGAATAAGTGAAGATAGTGGCCTCGAGACTTATGTTATTCACCCTCGTTCTATAAAGACTGAATAATATATTAAGTTCTTGCAATAACTCAGAGATAAGTACGCTGACTAAGAGATTATTCTATTCGTTGATAACTTATCAGTTCATAAAACTAAAGACTCAAGGAAGGAATATGAAAGGCTAAATATAACACCTGTATTTAATGTTCCTTACAGCCCTTAGTTCAATGGAATTGAATTATATTGGGGTTTATTGAAAGGTCATTATAAGAAATTGCTGCTCTACCATCTGATGCATGATTTAAAGATAGATACAGTAGATTTTATTAAGAGTGCTGCTAAGAGAGTCAGTGATGATAAAGCTAAAGTATGCGCAAGAGAAGGGAGATTTTGTGTTTATAAATAAGTATTAGATTTAAACGAATGAATATGCTCACATATTAAATTTGCCCGTAAAGGGATTTGGCTTCTCTTTCTTTTCTTCCTCTTAAGGCTTGCTTGGGCCTATGTTTCTTCTCTTAGTGCCAGCCCCTGCATCTATGTTCATATCGTCTGGCTTTTAGAAATCTTTGAAGAGTCTCTTACTCAATTTATGATTTACTTGTGACTTTCTCTCTCTGTTTAACTTACTGCGCTTTTTCATCAAGTAAATAGCAGTGCAAGGTTTTTCTATAAAGTTAGAAGACTAAGCTTACTAGAGATGAATGGATGCTTCTAGAGTTCCTAGAGCCAAATGTCGCTGATTTTTATTCCCAGCTTCTCTTTTTCTTCAGGAGATACTATAGCGTTTCTTATGAGCTTCTTAAATATCTTTATTTAAGTACTCAGGTTTCAGAGTTGCAAGAACACCAATGAAGAAGTTTCTCTCTGGCAACTTATTAGAGAGCTGTAGCTTTGATGGAAGGTAGAGAGCTACGTCCGGATCACTCATAGCATCGTCATATAGGTTTGTCACTGATATGTCAGGGTAGTTAGGTATCTCTATCATCCTAATTTCATTAGACTTAAAATCTTTTTTGTCTTCACTCAGTAAGGCTTTTAAGAATGAGATTTTAGTTCCCTCCTAACTATAATGGATTTATTAATCTTACTTTAGAACTTACCTTGCTATACCAAATATCTAAAAAAGGTCCTCTTTACTTCGAAATTTTCCTATTAAATCTTGAAATTAAATTCTCTTCATTACATCATTCATAGACTCCATCTTACTTCCTCTTTCTAGAAATGTTAATGAAATTTAAAATTATGGATATCCATTCTAAGTTTATTAAAATCTTACTCCTAAATAGGGAGGACCTACTAGAGGTCAACCTTGAAAAGATATGCGGAGAAGCCTTGAAAAAGTTGCTCCAAGTTTCACAGATTGATTTCCATTTTTATCAATCTATCTCATTAAATTGCTCCTAATAATGTTTAATTATTTTAGGAGGTCCTCCAAATTAAGTTTAAACTTTATTAGGAGTTAAATTTTAAGGTTAAAACTTAATTAGGAGCATATTAAATTAAAAAATGTTTAATAACTTTACCTCCAAATTAAGTTCAAACTTTATTAGGAGTTAAATTTTAAGGTTAAAACTTAATTAGGAGCATATTAAATTTAAAAATGTTTAATAACTTTACCTCCAAATTAAGTTCAAACTTGATTTGGAGGACCTCCTAGAGAAACAAAACTTCATTAGGAGTATTTTAATTTACTAAAATGTATAAAATTCTCATAAAATATGTCAACTTACAGTCTTTTATGGTTAGTTCATTTTCTTACCCTTCAGCAAAGAATCTACCAGAGTGACTTATACTTTACTATTATAGTTTATCAAGGTATATTATATCATTATTATAATAAAATATATCATGAAACTAAAATGAGCGCTAACCTGTTAAGAAGAGCGGCATTACTTGGATCAAGTCAATAAAAGTTAACATTCTAGCAACCAAGAAAAGTAGAGACCAGAGACGCTTGTACTCAGTGGGAGCCTACTTATGACAACTTTGACCAAAGTTAAGTAGGAGGTTATCAAAGAAGCTGTGCAAATTGAGGAAGAGGTTAAACAACCCGCCATAGGGCATTAATAATTACAAGCCAAAGTTGACTATTAATGCAAAGAATGCAATAAAGTTTTACATTACAAGTCAACTTATAAGAGACACTTGAGAGATATACACAACGATATGCCAAGTTTATATCTCAAGCATTAAAAGAAAGATGGGAAGTATGTTTGTGAGTTCTGTGAGAAGCCAAATTCTCATACTAGAGACCTCAAAATGCACTTATAGAAAAAGCACAATTAAAGTTTTGTCTTAATTCATGAACCTACAGGAATATGTTCCTCTAAAAGAGAAGATCAAGAAATCCAGTGGAGTCTCTTAGAGTTGAAGTCTAGAAGTAAGTAAAAATGAAGAAAGCAGTCAAGAACTTTCCAGTCTCTGAGATCAATAAAATTATGGTTAAAATAGAGGCAATTAAGATTCCTATATTAAAAATTATTGACTTAGATTCTTGCCTAGAAAGCTACCTCACTCTTGAAGATAAAATAGAGAAGAGAGTCATTACTGATGACTAATATGCTTATAAGATATATCCTTTCAATTACTTCCTTGCTGATGACAAGTTCCAAATGGAATTTGCTAATGAGTATTATGCTCTTTAAAAGGCAAAGTTAAATGAGTGCAGGCATATCATCTAGCTTGATGCTATTTTACTTGGTAAAGATCATGTAGCATTCAGGCTTCCTTTACTTGAAATGACTTACAGAGAATTCTTATCTGACAATAGATGTCAGAGATTAATTAGCTAGATAGTATAGCAGATAGTATAGGGGATTAAAGAGCTTCAAAAGCTAGGTTATGTTCATAGAGACTTAAAGCCATAAAACATCATGATGAACTTTCAGCCTCTTAGAGTTTATATTATTGACTTCAACAGAGCTCAAAGAGTGCAAGCCTCTGCATAAGGAAATGTATATGGCACTCCTGGATATTTCCCAGAGAGAGAGGATTGGAGAGATGGAGACACTTAATGGGATATCTGGGCTCTAGCAGTAATAATAATAGAGAGCGACATGCCAAGAAACGATTACTTTAGCTGCAGGGGTGAGAGAGATTCTAAGCAGAGAATCAAACAATATCTCGATAAAAATAAAATAAATGGAGGTCTCAGAGAACTTGCATACTCAACTATTATCAAGCCAAGCTAAGAGAATTAACAAACAATAGAAACAATCAAACATCAACTTAGAAAGATAAAATTCAATGAACTGCCACATGACTCTAAGCTTATGTTTGTGTGCAATATTTTAAAAACTCGCTTGCTATACTCACTTAAATTACTAATGTTTAAACATTAAACCCCTACATAAATCCTATTAAAACCAAAATAAAGTATGAAAAAATAGTCTACTTTTATCAATAAAAAACTCAATCAAACTACTGAAAGGGTTTTGGGGTTTTGATTGCATACAAAGGTTTATTGGAGTATATTCTCAATGCCTAGTTCTACGAGTACCTACCTTCCCATACTAGCTCTCATACGATTATTGACATTTTCTAATTGGACAATGATAAAGAAAAATTACTGAAGAGATTCGATTGCAGATACTATCTACTTATCAATTATTACAAATCTCAACGAATATTTTATTAATACTCTTAAATTTTAACCATATCTTTTGAACTCTATAATTGGACTTTAATATAAACTGTAAAATTTTGAATCCTTATAGAATATTGAGGACTTCATAAAGGTTTTCGGTTTAATTTTTTTTAAAAAGAAAGAGAAGACTTAAGCCTTGACATGCCACTTTTGGTATTTCATGGTGTCTTTTTAATTGTCTTAATATCCAGATAGTAGTACTGAATTTTGATGCAAATAAACATAAATGAACATTAATGTTTACAACTTCTATCTTTAAGTTGAACTAACTTAAAGGCTTAAACTTAGATAAATATCTTGCTTGAAGTGAATGAACCCGTTTCTCAGTTGATATTTAGAGATTGCTATTAATTATTTGCTCTTTCTCTCAGATTTATTATTAGTTATCAGCTATTAATGAACTGAGTTTGATTGCATTGGTTCTTCATTCAATAAATAAGTTCTCTCTTTTGTTGTGATTTTGGTATACTTAAAATATAATTTATTCAATGTATCTTTCACATCTTATATTAATTACTTCTTATTTAGTAAGATAGAGATCTTAAAGAGTTTTATCACCACTAAATACATATATTATATTAATTTATATCAAAAATAATAAGCATTTCACCATTGACCTTGAAATACCATATTAAAATAGTCTGATCTTGTTAAGATTACTTTCAATATATATGTATATATATATATATATATATATATATATATATATATTAGAATTATACGGTTATCAAATCTGATCAAATGACAAACAGATTACCAACAAAACAGTAAATGACAAGCAAAGTATAGTCTTTTGCACATAGCTGTAGTTATTCCTGACTAAACTTAACTTTGAAGCATTTCCAGTATTGCTTAACTCAGTTAATTATTATAGTTTACAACATATTATATTCGCAATTTTATATTATTTATATTATAAAACATAATATTATTAAAAACGTATGAATTTCAAATATAATTAAATTTATTATAATATAAATAAATATTAAGATAAAATACTAAAATTATTCTTTATTCAATATTTATAAACATTTTTTAAGTTATTGGAATAAATTCTTAATTATCTGATTTAAGATAAATGAAGCATCTCATATAAACATGAATAACTCCTATAAACTTAGAAAAAACTTATTATATTATTTTAAATGCTAATCTATTGTTTTCATATACCTTATTAGTTATAAAATGAGTGAAATAAGTGTAATGCTGAATAATTTTTTGTTTATTTTTCGTTATATAAAAGAATGTAAAAATTAGTGAAAAATAAAATCAAAAGCAAAACCAATTTAATTATGAATGTTGAATGAGTGGATATGAATAATTAGTCTTTAAATTATTAACATAGTTTAGCTTATTTCTGAATATTTTTAGCAGTTCATTTATGTACTTTTGATTTTTTTAAAATTTTTATACTTCTCTATGAGCTTAACAGCAATATCTTTTTTCTATTGGTTTTGCTTGTTAGCTTAATCCTACAATTTCCTTTGCTTTTTTGTCATTTAAATCTTTTCGAGCTCCTCATTTGCCTCCTGCGATTCCTCCATTGCTGATCTTTTTACTGTATTCAAAACCCCAAAACCCCTTAATGAGGTTTATAAGTGCTTTGATTTGTAGGGAATTTGTTAGGGGTTGGGGTTATTAATAAGTTTTAATGTGAAATTTATAGTAAATGTATTTAATTTAATCACTCAAAATGCACTTTTGGATCATGTGGGAGATGTCTGAAGTTTATCTTACTTATCCACAACTCTAACTGCTCTATTGATATGTCTGATCTTGAGTTTGGTTTAATTATTATTGACTCTGCCATTTGATTCATTGATTGAGATACTCTTGTTTTGTCAATAAATTGCTTTATTCTTTGTTTAGCATCCTTCTCGCATCTTGTAGAGTAGTATTCATTGCGAGGCATATCGCACTCTATTATTATTGCTGCTAAAGCCCACACATCCCACTAAAAGTCTCCATCTCTCCAGTCTTCTCTTTCTGGATAGTACCCTTGCGTTCCCATTACAGTTCCAAGCCTTGATACTTCCACTCTTTATGCTCTGTTTAAATCGATTATTGCTACTCTTACAGGTGAGAAGTTTATCATTATATTTTCTGGCTTCAAATCTCTATGAATAAAGCCTAACTTATGTAGCTCTTTTATACCTTGTAAGGTTTAAGTTGCTATCAAAGCAAGCTACTTATGATTCCTTTGATCAGTAATGAAATCTCTGAGGGTCATTTCATATAGTGGCAGTCTAAAAGCAACATGATCCTTGGCAAGGAGAATAGCATCTAGCTTGATTAAGTAACTACACTCTTTAAACTTTGCTTGAGTGAGTACTTGATACTCATTTGTAAACTCCATCTAATATTTATCATCACTTAAGAGATAGTTGAAGGGATACACCTTGTATGCGTATTGATGATCATTGATAACTTTCTTATCAAAGGAGTCTTCTAATATAAGGTAGCTTTAAAGTGAAGTGTCTGATCAATTTAGGCCAGAACAGGAATTTTTTATATTGAATTTTAATCATGATTTTTGTGATTTCGGATGCTAGTAGGTTGCGTGATTTCCTCACATATTCTGATTCACTAGCTTGTTCGAGCTCTACCACTTTCGAAGATTCTCTTGCTTTTCTTTTGTTTAGTAGCTTCAATTCATCTTGATGCTTTTCAATTTCTAAATCTTTCCTGTGAGCTTTTAAAAGATGCTTCCTTAAATTTCTTGTATGAGCATACTGCTTATGGCACTCGAAGCAATCATACTTTCCGTCGATTTTATCGTGCTTTAAGTATACAGTTGGCTTGGCTTCTCTATGCTCTTTCATATGCCTATACCAACTAGATTTATGAGCGAAGTCTCTCTCGCACTACTCACAAAAGTATACTTCTACTTCTTCAGTTTGTATAGGCATTTCATTAATACCTTTCTCCTCCTCTCTGTCTCTAACACACTTGTTTGCCATTTATTTTCTATTATTAATTTCTATTTTAATAACAGAGACCTCAAGTGATAGCTCCGGTAGTTCCTTATGAGAGTTCATCTCACAGCTATCACACTTTTTATTGCTACCAAAGGTAAGTCTCATTTAGTTTGATGGAAGTGTTGTTGTTTTTCTTAAAATGTTAGCGCTCATATTTAAATTTGAATTTAAAATTATAAAACTGCCTCTATAACTGAGAGCTTATATGAGAGCTTTCCAAGCCTACAAGTTTCAAGGGAAGTTTTAAGAGTATTATAGAAGATATATGAGTGCTAAGAGACGAACCAGCTCTAAATATAGGTGAGAAAGTAACCATTTTAACTATCAATAATAAGTTGATTATAGCACGTACCAATTTATGAGGTGCTCCTAATTAAGTACGTACTGTTTTAGGAGGTATTTTGTCATTTTATGATTAAAATTAGGGTGCTCCTAATTAAGTACTAGCTTTAATTAATGCTCCTAATTAAGTACTAGCATTTTAGGAGCTGCTCCTAATTAAGTACGTACCAATTTAAATTAAAAAATATGGAACTATAACAGTAGAAATTGATATCAATCTCTCAAGTTTGAAACCAGTTCTCAAAACTTTCTCCATATCCTTCTTAGAGGTTGACCTCCTATAGGATGCCCATATTTAATAGTAAGTTTTACAGAGGTAAATAATTGAAATCAATAAAACTAAATTTCATAGATTTGTAAACAAGATGGAGCCAATGAATGATGCAATGAAAAGAGTGCAAGCACAAGAATTGATTCAAAGATTTAGAAGCAAGGAGGTTTTGCATCGCTACCTGGTGCAGCAAGGTAATGAACTCATAGTGAAATATCTTGATTGTGTAGTTGCTTTGTTCCTGCCAACGATGGAAGGTACTAAAATTTCATTTCTAAGAGCGATTCTCTGCGAAGAGAAGAAAGCATTGAAAACTTAAGATGTAAAGTTTGCAGAGATTCCAAACTATCCAGAAATCTCAGTGACTAACTTATACGATGATGCTATGAATGACCCAGAGGTTTCGCAGTACCTGCTCTACTAAGAAGCAGTTGTCAAATAAACTACCTGAAAGAAACTATTTCTTTGGCATACTTGCAACAATCAAAGGTGATTACTTGAAAGAAATTATTCAAGAATCTCATAAGAAAAGGTACAGCATCTCTTCAGAAGATAAGGACAAACAAGGGATCAAGATAAGTGAGAGCTGGCTATCAGAGCTGCAGAAGCACCCTTATATTTCAAGTAAGATTTCAAGCTTAACTCTTTAGAAAAATCTGGTACTGGCATCTTCTTGATGAAGGAACAGAGCAAGCTTCACAGAGAGCGAAAGTTGCAGGCAAAGTATGAAGTTAGCAAGAGACTTTATTCAAATATTTAGCCTCCAGAGTCAATGAACATAGATTCTGGAGCTGGCAGCAAGAGAAGAAACTAAGGAGGAGGGAAGCAAGAAGTAGAAGAAAAGAAAGAGAAGCCAGCTCCCTCTAAAGAGTTTTAAATGTGACTTATATATTCATTAACTTAACTACAAAACTTATTTATATACATTCACTCTCCCTTCTTTAGCACACTTTTAAGCCAATTAATTATCTACTCTCTTCGCTGAGCTTTTAATAAAGTCTACTGTATCGATAGGTAGGTCACAAGTGGTAGAGCAGCAGTTTCTTGTAATGGCTTTTTAATATACCCCAGTAGAACTCAATCCCATTAAACTATGGACTGTAAGGTACGTTGAACACTGGCGTTATTCTAAGTTGTTCATAACTCTTCCTTGTTTCTTTAGTCTTATGAACAGAAAGATTATCAACAAACAGTATTATCTCTTATTCAGGGTACTTCTCTCTCAGCTGTTCTAAGAACTTTATATACTGCTCTGTCTTAATAGAGCGAGGATGAATAACATAAGTTTCTAAACCAGAATCCTTGCTAATTCCTCCAAGAATTGCATTGTTTATACCTTGAACTTTTAGTCATATACTTCTATATTACTATGACTCTTATACCAAGACTTCTAGATGAAAGTGTTGAAGGCAAACACAGCCTCGTCAGCATGTATAAACTTAATATTATTCAATTGAGCTCTCTGCATTTAATATAAATATAATTTAGGTTATTGTTGTAAAATGGCAGAGTGAAATCAATCACTCTCTTGATACGATTCACACCTTTGTAAGTGATACCATTTCGTTTATAAATGTTTGCAACAGACTATGAAGAGATCTTCAATCAGGAAACTGGCGGTGAAACATAGTAGCTCGTTGGTCGAGATAGAAGTGAGCCCAATACTTCAAAATTTTTTCATTAATAAGATAGTCAATATGCTTCTATAGAAACTTTGATTTCCTCTAAGGCTTAGAATTCAGCTATTATTGCTTTAATTACACAGCTTTCAAGCAGTGAGAGCGAACAGTTGATGGACTACGCTTTAAGAGTTGTGCAATAGACTTATAGTTCAGTACTGGTTTGACTTATTCACTATACATATCACATCCATATCGCAGTTTAAACACTAAATCTATATACTCTTCATCATAAATAGACCCCAAAAGCTTGCTATTTTAGTCTCGCATTTAATTAATAACCCCAACCCCTAACAAATTCCCTACAAATCAAAGCACTTATAAACCTCATTAAGGGGTTTTGGGGTTTTGATTGTGACTCTCTGATCTGTCTAGTTGTGGCCTACACCCAAGGCATATGCCATCTTCTTCCTGTCCTCTGAAACAATCTCAGCCATCTCTGCACCCTCAGCAGCAGTTTCTGCATCCTCTTTTGTAGTTTCCATCGGTATCGTCTCTTCTTGGGCTCTCCATCCTCAATAATACCCCCATTGACGAGTTTCTCAACTCCCCCTTAGGTTACACATCACCTGGAGGCTAGTCTCTACATTGGGCTTCTTCAGAATTTTTGAACTTTAGGTATTGCAAACGAAGTAAGGGGCGAACATTTAAATAAGGGCGGCCAGTGATGCCACTTAATTCTTCAGGTTCTGATCTACGGAGATGGGGTCTCCGACATAGACAAGTGTCGTCGATCACGAGATAAGTGAGCATCTTTATTTTCGTGGACCACCCAATGCCGATAGGGAGCGACCTGAGGCACATTTCCATTTCTCAAACTGCGTGTATGCTCCATTCAATTCATTCAAGCCAGCAAATCTCTTTAGCTTGCTACTCTTTCCACTCTGTACTGCACGTTTTCCTCTATCTTGATCTCTAGGGCGCTTAGGCGGATTCTTCAATTATCAAATAGGGTTCAAACAAGATGCAGTGCACTTATCAATAGGAAGGCAGAGGAATCTTGAAGTTGTATACCGTGTGCGCTGTACTCATTGGCGTCTCAACCAATGGAGTTCCTCCCACTCTGGCACTTTAGATCTTGACTATTACTTCTTCACTCTAAATGGTACAGGCCCAGATACCAAGAAAGAAGGTGCATTCATTTAGTAGTTAGCAGCTAACACAAGCTTTACTCTTAATAATATCCTTTCAATTCCTTGCGTCAAGACTGACAGTCTCTGCGCAAATGGAGTTGCTACATCTTGCTCTTCTTACTCACAATGCACTAAGGACTACTAGAAATATGTTATCACTAACCTTCCATCTGTCAAATAGTCACAAGTATTGTCTATATCGCTAGAGAACGTTACATGATCATTGGACCTTACTACGCAACTGTAAATTATTGCAGCCATGCGATGTAGATGCGTGTAATGGGGCTACTGTAAATGTCAAATATGTCAATGACTTCACCCTCCTCTTCCACTGCACCCATACCTGGAGGACTCTCCGCTAATAGCAATGGCTCAACGGCATCTTCACAGGAAGTCTTTGGTAGTGCCTGTGTATTTCTCATTAACCTGGATCAGGTCACTATCTAAGGGAGTTAGGCATTTAGAGCTGTTAGGAATAATTTGAAAGTCTGATTAATAATATAAATTAGCTTAAATACTGACCCTAGAGATTTGATTTCTTTCAGTTTTGTGAAGACCCCCTATATATATATATATTAGTACATAGTGATTAAAACGAAAAGCAACGAAATAACTATAATAATAATAATAATTTCAAATTTAAATTAAACATTTTCAAATCTCCTATTTGAATTCAATTTACTCTATATATTTTAGTTTTAAAGCCTTTCAATTAAAACAACAGCATTTTCTAAAATACGTAAATGCCAAAAAAGAGTTATTCTGGAGTTAATCTCTTTAGTTGTCTTATGCTAATTTGTTAATAACAACAAATAAAGAACAAACAAAGACAAACTTTAAAATCATGAATAGTATACACAGAACATTAAAAACAATTTAATATCATGACTGTTTTAGTTAAATTTTATAGAAATCTAAAAATATTTCCAATCACTTAAATAATTGCTAAAATTAATAAATGCTAGGCAAAAGAATTGTTCATTTTAGAGAGAATTAAAACTACTAATATATCAACAGAGCTTCATGTATGTTGATATAATATAAATGCAATTATCATGTAATAAACCAAATAATATCTAAGCTTTTAATATTCATAAAAAACAGATCTACTTATTTCCATTCTTTTGATTTATTAATTCAATTACTAGATTTCTTCTATTAATTTACCTATTTTATATGATCTTTATAAGAATTCTATCCCTAATTATATCTATCTAGAATGAAATTTCTTTAATAAATATTTATGTTCTTCACACTTGGTGTAAACCATTATACCACTCTTTTAATTAACTATTAAATTCCTGTGGATGTCTAAGCACAAAAAGTTTCTGTGTGCAAGTACTTATTTCCAGAGATCCAGACTCCTAGTCGATTCTTCATCTGCATTTTAATGTTTGCTTCTGAACGGCCAAAAATATTTATTGCTTTGATCAACGAGAGATGGTTAAAATGTTTATATTATTATTAAGAATTTGCTATTGCCAAGTCATAGTTAGTGTTGATGAATAGAATCAAAATCCAAGCACAAGATCATTTGTACTCATTTTTCAAATAAGTTTAATCTTTACGATAGTTTGCATATCTTATCCTGATTTGTTTCACATTTATAATTATAAATTAATAGTTAATGATTTGTTTAAATGCATTTAATTATAATCAAATCGTTACTTTGATGACGATAAGTTTCTAATCAGCATCAAAATAGGACTAGTGCCTATTACTCCACCGACTTCAAGAATAAACTGTTAAATACCCAGTCATTACAGTTCATCCTCACTATTATAATTTGAATCATCATCATCTTGATAGTAAACATTTCCTCTCTTTTTAGGCAATATTCAAACTTATAAAGAGAATAGTTAGAGTTTCCTTGCTAAAAACTGCTTGCTTTTAGCATGTTAAGTCTGTTAGATTGTCTAAGGCTTCTTTCATTCAAGCAATCTTAGGCTGTCGGTATATTAGAATCGAAAGTTATATCAATTTATTTGATCTTTATTTTTAGAAATTTGTGTGAGCCTAATAATGAATTTCTTTTTATGAAAGTATTATAAGTTATTTAGCTTATCAAAGGAAGGAAGCTAGAGTTTGTATGTTTTTTAAATACAAGTACATCCCGATAATTTGTTAAATCAGAGAAAGAACTTACTACTAAATCGAGAAAATTTCATTAGCATATAGATATGAATTAATTGTTTTATCAAAGGCTATTGTATTTGTTTTTATAAGGTTGGAGAGGAAGACAACCATTTACTTTGATCATTAAATTCTTTTTCTGATTACGAATACTGATTTATTTATGAATTATTGTAGATTTATTTAAAACATATAAATATATAGATATATAAAGTAAATAATATAAATAGATGAACTATCAAATTATCTGTAATTTTTAAGAATTACTTATTGTATATAAAGTAATAATAGTTTATAAGCAATTAAATGCCAGGTAATAACCTGAAATTGAAGAAAGAGTATCCAAAAGATGATATAGCATTATTTCAAATATCTCAAAGTCACACTAGATTATAATGCTACTATTTAAATTTTATGCACTTAATAAATCACGATTATATTATATTTAAACTTTACTTTCAGTTATATGAAGATAATTGTACTTGCTGGATATATAGATCAAAATAAGCCATTTTTGAGAAACAAAAGATAGTTATGAAACTATTTACATCATCAACAGACATTTTAAATTAATTAGTATTTTGTGGAAACATCATCCATTACTAAATATGTTATCTTAAATGAGTTTCATTATGGAATCAGTTATACTCATAACTTGAAAACTACTTCATTACATGGCATGCTGATTAGTTAATATTCAACAAGGAACATTTAAACTAAAATATTCAGATAGATAGATAATAACTTAAGGTAAAATAAATTTAATCAGGTGCCTTTTTAAAATTGCGTTAATAATCTGCGAAATGTAATTCATTACAAAACTTAATTGTCATTTCTTTTCTCTACCTCCACTGGGTTCTTCTTTATTCATATCAGTTGTTGAGTCTCCTCTCTTCCCATCATTGCTGTTTCCTTCCATCTCAACTTGGCCCTCCTATCCTTTATCATCTATCCCAACTAGGGCTGGTTTCATCATTGGTCGGCCTTGAATGAGTTTCTATTTGCTAACTCTTGCTCTTCTGCCATTCTTATGGGCGTAAAGATAACTTTCCACCTCTCCCTCATTATCTTCGATGTCACTGAACCTTCTTTCAAAGTCAAAGTTCGTCTATTCTCTTTCCTTTTTTGCTCCGTTCTCCTAAAATAACTCGTCCCATGTATCTATTTGAGAGTTCAAGTTTATCATTTCCGTTTCTTTCTCCTCATACCCATTGTTTCCTTTTGTAGAATTGGGTTTTATTTAACTTCTTCCATCTCTTAGATCTTATGGTTTGAATCTCAATTACTATAATTCTCTCTTTTTAATTTCCTTAATTATATTTTGTACTTTTATTACATTTCTCTTTAATTCTCACAGTTTCATTCTCATAATCTCAGTTCCCCATTCTGAGTATTTAATCTAGATTTTCATAATTGATTTAGAGCTTCCCCATCTGTCGTAACTTTATGTTTTATTACATAAGTTATACTGAATAGTTTCCTGACTTTCTGGAAATACCCTTTCGTCTCTAATCCTCTTATTCTCTCATCCAACCATATCATGTTCGACAGTCTTTCTATTTGGGTCTTACTGTCTAGATCTATTACTCTATGATCTCCAATTATTTTTGAGAACCTTGTTGGGTCTCACGCCCCATTAATTATGTTACAGTTTCTCATGTGTGTTGTGTTCACGAACGTCTTATGTGCAGTTGCAGTAATGGCTCATCCCTTAGATCACTACTGTCCTTCCTTGGCTAATGGCCTTCAAAGTGTTCTCACATTTTTATGATGAAAATCTTTTTAGTTTTTTGAAGTTTGATTTTGTTATTCTAAACTTGACTTCTGTCTCTGTTATTTTGCCAGTAATCACCGATGTCATGTCTTATTTTTTTAATGTTCTTCTTAACTAATTCTATTATTATCTCTGCTGTGCTACTTTCCTTAAGCTGCTTCACGCTCTTTAGAATTTTCTTGGGTATATCTCTGGGAGTTTTTAATGCTAACCTCTTTAGTTGGGTTTCCCTTTTGTCGATTTCTTCAATTTTCAAATATTTTGTTGCTATTAGAGGAGTGTATTTGTAGATCAAGAGTGACCTTATTTGGACCACCATAATTCTGTCCTCTATTGTGGGATTGTTTGATTTTGTTAGCTTCTGGTAAAACTCCGTCTGTTTCTTCAACTCATTCCATAAGTCTATCAGCATCTCTTGTGGATAAAGTTTATGTTGATTCCCAAATATTTTGCCTCTTTTACTTTTTTATTCCCTCAATCTCTGTCGTTTACTCAAACTATTACGCATCGCTGAGAAATACTGTCTTCTTTGTCTTTAGTTTCAGGTTATAAGTTTTCTCCAACTCTCTGAAGCTGTAAATGACTCTTTTAAACGGTTGCTGATCTTTTATATTGACTAATATATCGTCTGTAAATGCCATTAGTTTTCCTAGTTTAATGAGTGATTATAATTCTTTTTAAGACTGAAAGGCATCTTAAAGGTAGATGTTTAACAGCATTGGGGAGATCATACTCCCTTGTGTCACCCCCTTCTGAGCCTTTATGTATTCATTCTCAAATTTGATTCTGTTGATCTAATAAAATTCTTCCACCAATTTAATAGCAATCTTGTAATCCTCAGTCTTCGCTCTTTTCTTTAGGATCTCTAATAACTTGTCTTTCCAGACTGAATCGTAAGCCTTCTATAGTTCTTCTAGCAGATATGCTTCTTTTTGCTTACTCTTTCTTCTTGAGTTCTTTATATGTTCTAGTAAATTGAACAAATCTAAGTGAGTGCTCTTGTTTTCCTTGAATCCACTTTAATAGTCTCCTGTCTTTAGTAATTCACTTCCCTTTTCTTGTAGTTTATTCACTATCACCTTCTCAATTATTTTGTTTAAGTGAGAGTTCACGACAATAGGTTTTGTATTATTTACCCCTGGATAGTGTTCTCCGCTTGTTTTACTGAGAAGTATGAGTCTACCCTCTTTTATATATTGTGGAATCTTGCCTGACTTCAACCATTCTGTTATCTTTCTCTAACTATTTTCCGGATTTCTTCCGATTTTGTAAGTATCTTGCCATCGAATCCATCTTGTCCAATAGCTTTGTTGAAGTTGTATTCCTTATTGACTTTTTCTACATCTTCTACATTACAGAATGGTTCCATATTTATTTCAGACGTCATCATCTGGTCTCTTATAATGAGGTCTTTCCCAGTATCTTACCTCTCATCTTGGTAAAGATTGTTGTAGAATTTGATTATTTTCCTTCCTGCCTCTTCTCCTAAATTCATTATCTCTCCTTCTTATAATATGCCTTTGATTGGCTCGGCTCGGCTTGTTTTCTACTCTTAGCTAGTTTCTTCACTTAATAGAAAAATCCTTTGATGTCATTCCTATCTTAGCTTTATTCCATGTCTCTGAGAGCATCATTTCATTCATCTTTTTTTTCTAAGAAGGGTTGTTAGGTTCTAGTTTATTGTTCCTAATTACCCATTTGGGGGTTGATTATACCAGTGCTTGGTCTTGCTGTGCTTTTCTAATTTCGAAGCATCAAATTATAGGGTTGTCTAAATCTTCTTTCGTTAACTTCCTTCTTTGTTTAATGAACGATTTCTTGCATCGTTTTCTTGTACCTGATACTCTGTCCCCCTTTTCTTTGTATGTCAATTTTAGGTCTCTCACCTAGTTTTTTATCCTAAGTTTTTGCTAAAATCAACTTGTGGTCTGTCAGTCTGAGCTGGTCAGTTTCCCAAATAATTGTCTCCAGATTTGAAAATATTTGATCTTATTAGTTTTTTTAGCATGATTTTCCACTCCTTGTGGAATCGATATCTTTAAGCCTTCATTCTCTAGTCATTTGCTTAGTTCTTTAATATGGTAGTGTAAATCTCCCATAACTATAATTCTCTGGTTCTTGCAATTCAGTCTCAGGGATTCGATCATGTACAGTAATATGTTTTGTAGTTCCTTTACTTCCTCGTTCTAGTATGGTGGAATGTATACTGTGAAAATGTGGAGTGTGAAGCCTTTCAAGTCTAATATGTTCCAGGTTACGAACTATCTTAAAGTTTTTATTGTTTTAATTTGTAGTCTGCCACCATTTAGTGCTAATACACCGCCATTCTTGGCTAGTTGTGTCTGCGTTATATTCCTATTATTAGGTCCTATTATTCTTTGTAGTCTAGTTTCTACGAGTCCAATGAAGTCTGGTTGTTTCAGTTCGATCTCTCTAATCATTTAATCCTGTTTTAAATTCGAGTTGAGTCCCTTTACATTTTAGACGCAAATGCCAAACTCGAATGTCTTTGATGGTATCTACCTCTTGTTGCTTATCACTTATGTTCTAAGTTTACTTCTTTACTTCTCTGCAAATCTCTCATTCCTTTTCACCTAGCCCTCAACTTCTCTTACAGGTTGATAAAAATGAAGATAACGGCCACTATCTAGTAGAATACCTAATTTTTCTAAGTTTTTATAGCTGGTTTGATTTACTTAGTTTTGTGGGAATGTTTAGGTCATAAACTATGGGTTCTTTTTTTTTGAATATTCAAAATAGTCTTTCATAGATTTTTGATTTTCTGATTTGATTTCTGCTTTCTTCTCAGCGAACACTGGCAGCTTCCTTCTTGGCTGTTTCTTCTCTTCCATCTCTGCCCGCCCTTTTTAATTTCCTTTATTAAATTTTGTATTTTAATTACCCTAATATATTTATATAATTTAAATATTTTTTTTCAAACTATATAATATTTGCAATTTAAAAAATTAAAGAAAACAACAGCTACGAACAAATTAAGAAATATAAATGATAATGATGATTCTAAAATTAAAACTTCATTTGCACTTTTTACATAGCGCATTTAGTGAAATGTTGTTATAATGAGGTATCCAACAAATCCTGATTATTTATTTTTTCATTTAGGTACAACTACAATAATTTAAGACTATTCATTTATCATTTACTATAGCAACTGAAATAACCAGAGCAATATAGAGTATATTGAGCATGAGCTTAAACGAATAAAATGTAGAATAGCTTTGCTTAATTATTGATGAAAATAATGAAAATATTTAATATATAAACAAATTTCATGGATTAATCTAATAGTATAAAAATATTGAATTTGGAGTGAAAGTTTAATTAGAAATAAACAATTATTAATAAATGTGCTCACTGCAAATTACAGATAAAATCACTAAAGGGGTTCGGGGAAAGAAGCGAAAGCGCTCTCCTGATAAAATGATTTTTTTACTCAGGAGTCTGGGTTTAAGCGTCGAAAGGTTGATTCTGAGGATCTCCTCGAATACTTAATGGGATGCCAGCAAATTGATATCAGGAAAGAGCGACCCCAGCATAAGGTCATTCAGAAACACGTGAATATGAAGGACACGAGCGAGTTGCTCTAAAAGCTGGTAGTATTTCTGCGACACTCATCTCTGACTTCTGCTTCAAGGGTCTTGCACAGCCATAAAGAAATCTCTCTGCGCGTGGGCATTAGGGTTTCCACAATTTCAATGATAATCAGGCGCTGGCGATTGAACGGCTTCACAGTCATTCGCAAACGATTCATTTCAGCACGCAATCGCAAGCCAGTATTAGCAGAGTGGCAAGTCCAGCAAGTGTGCTCAGTGGACTCTCTCCAGAAGATGGCGGGGCTCTCACTGATTAGGAGGGCGGAACTGATTAAAGCCAAATACGGGCTAGCATCTTTCACGGCTCCAGCTCTTGCGAGGTACTACAAGACCAACGGCATCTCTTTCGTGAAGCCATAATACTAGTACAGCGCCAAAGTCAAGGGCATTGACAAGTTAAGGACGGCTCAGGAAGAAAAGGCTCGCGAGCTGGGCCGCCTTATTCAGACCGACTAGCACGTGATCTATCTCGACGAGACCACCGTCCATCGCTGGCAGACTCCCAACAGAGTGTGGTGTAAGAAGGGAGTGGCCGTAACGATCCCTAGCAGCAGGGGGCGCTCATTTACGATAATTGCAGCGATAAGCAGCAAACTCGGACTTGTAGCCTACGACATTTTCACGGGTGGCCTGAATGGTGAGCGGTTCAAGGGTTTCGTTGATGACTTAAGGAAGCGCATCAGGGGCTCCGCTATTTGTGTAATGGATAATCTCTCAGCCCACCACAGCAAGATTGCCAAGGAAGCTTTCAGCGCTATGCTGAAACCCTTCTTCCTTCCGCCCTATAGCTGTACTATGAACTCCATCGAACGCCTGTGGGCAATCGTCAAACGTGAATGGAGAAAACGAGTACTACGCTTTAGCGTCGCGCAGCCCTCCGACGAACTGGTAGTGGAAAATATTAGGGAAATCTTGGATGGCCTCGATCGCTCAACGGTCATCAACGTCTGCTCCTCCAACCTCTCAGCTTTGATTAGTGCTTTGCAGGGCAACGTCGTGTGATCAGAACTGCATCTTGGATGGAGTTGCGTAATGTGAAGACTGATTCGCTTTACTCGAACTTTACTACTCTATTAAATGATTGATTAAGGATGGCAATTAGGAACTTACGATGAGGGCTTTTCTGAGAGAGCTTTTCATATTGATCAAGAGCGGATAGCCTACTTTCGAGTCTCTCTCTTTAAATGCTGAGCTTCTGCTTTTTGGCTGCCAATTTACCTACTCTTACTAGCGCTAAGCTATTTTGACGCTGAGTGTTCTTGGAGTGAGGCAAATTCTTAAGGAATCCAGTAGGGAACTCTATCAATCTAAGATTCTTGGTCGCGTTGGGCTTAGGCGGTGGCAAGTAACTCTTATCAAAAATCTCATCGCGGGGGCTGTATGTGGACAGAACGCTTACGAGCCAAGCTTTATCCGGCTAGCCGCTCTAAGAAATCCCTAGGGGCTTCTTCATCTTCTCTGCAATGTCCGCGACCTTCTCAAGGAGAACCTATTTCGGCGGGGGCCTCACGCTTGGCAGCAGTCGTATATCTTTGTACAAGGGGCACCATATCTCTCCGCTGATTACCTGAAGCAAATAGTCCTGGGTCACGATCGATGAATTCATCTTTGGCAGGAAGTATCCGTTCCTAAGGGTAGACTCATAAAGTTCCTTCTTGGAGTTGATATAGCGTGATAGCTTTCCAGGGAAATCTTATTCGCTTCGCTCATTCTATTTGATTTTAATAATTATTACTGCTTAGTCGTCATTTTGATTTCGCTTTATCTTCTCAATGCGCTATCTATATCTTACCAAAGCTAGGTATTTAAATTCGCAAAGCTTGAGCGCATCTACTGTTAGAATTTACGCTGACTTCTGCTTGCTGGTAAGCGTGATTTTCTACATTCTCTTTGCCCAGATATACTCTGCAGTATTTCACTGCTAATGCCTGGTAAACCCCTGATGAGTATTTCCCAAATGCGAAATTGAATTCACAAATCTTAATAAGCCCAGGGATCTCTACTTGATTTCAATTTATCTCTTCGACCGCCTACGCATTTTCAATCAAACAACTACAAATCGAATGCCCGCACCAGGAGTAAACTACCGTTAGTAAATGCGCTGAGTATTATTGGTAAGAGAGCGAATTATCTTTAAATCATTCTTAGGAGTAATTAATCTTTAATAAGAGAGTCACTTTTGCTCCTCGTCGTGCTCAAGCGGCTTCTTAGCCCGATGCTTCTTCCTTATCGTCATGTGCTTAGTCTTGGGTTTCTTATTACGCTTCGTGTTCACAATCCTACCCTATTTCGATATTTTATCACCAGTCATTAAGCTTTCCAATAGTTACATTTGCTTCTCTTTTTCTTCGGGGCTGTACGAGTCAGCCTCCAAAACCCAAAGCTGTACTGCATAGAGGCTCTTGAGGTAATCTTAGACATTCCAGTAGGAGGCGCATTTTTCAACTCCTGTGTTGAGTATAGTGGATCGAGCGCTGTCGAAAAGGGCTATCCCATGAGAACATTTCTTGAGTGTGACAGCGTGAGTAAAGGTAACCCCAAAGGGCTAGTCCGTGTATACCATGATGAAGACCGTCGATCCCGATTAGTTGAGTTGGCTCAGCAAATCTCTACAGTAAGGATTTTGCTGGGAGTACTGCCATTCGTAAATCTTAGTAGGGGAGTAGAGATTATTATTTGAATCCGCGACGACATCGCTCATTTAATTTAGCGAAAGGCCGTTGAATTTCTTGAAGGTTAGGGCCCCCTCTTATGTCTTATGCATTCTTCTGCGCATGAACCGAATAACTTGCTCTCGCGATGTGAAACAGCGATAGCCCACAGCGTAGTTAACAGCGTGAACCACGCAATCCATGTAATGCTGCGGCTTAGCCCCCTCGAACCACATGCTATTGAATCTTAATTTGCTGGGCTCGAATTTCTAGTGTTAGTATCTCTTTGAGTAGTACCATCCAGTGCCAAAGTCGATATCTGATAACGGCTGTTGTATTAATTCAAATTCAGCAGCGGATTTGCTAGCCCCTGCGCAATTGCCTTTAGCCTTTACTATTTTAGGTTGAGTTATCTAGATTTTGTTGAGCTTAATGTAGTCATGAATGGGACCAAGAAGGTCATCTGCGAAATGCTAAGCGAGATAGAAGTAATCTGCTAGCACGATGCGGTTGGTGTCATGGTCCCTGAGCTTGAACGATATCGACTTGCCTCGCGTAGGGTTGATCGAGTTTTCGTGCCCAATCATGGAATAATCCTTATTCAGGCAAAGAGTACTTGAGCGCGTGAGACCCTTAGAGCTGTTTGATATTGCATCTTTGCGGCCAATGCCTTAAGCGCTAACACGATTTCCTTCGCTAATTTCATTATGGCCCCTTTAGCTGAGGCGCTATTTGTTATTGCGTTTCTTAGGAAGCAACTTGCTGATATTTTATTGCTCTTTTGGTGATGACTATTGGGAGTTAATCTATTAAGTCGATTTTTTCTTAGGATTATGATCAACGCTTGAGGCTGAGCTTGAACTTGAGCCGGAGCTTGAGCTTGAACTTGAGCTAGAGCTACTACGGGATTCAGAATCTTTACGATCGATGGGGTCATCTCCAGTACCCACAGCAGGAATGCTTACATCCCTTCCAGGGGAATTTTAATTCTAGGGAATCTCCTCAGCAGGGCAGCTGTTCTTGTTTTCGCTTGATTTCGCTTAGGCTACGCTGCCTTGACTTTCTTACGCTTAATCACTCTTACGTGCAGCGATCAGGCCTTAGCTTCCTTAGATCGATGAAGCGCCTTCGCTTTAAGATTTCGAATCCTAATTCGAGTCTTCCAAAATCAATTTATCCGAATCCATGAATTGCAAATTTATCTTCATTGCCGCCCAACCCCCTTAAATAACTTGCCAACAAGCCGCAGGTTAAATATTGATATGGTTGGTCCAGATTTCTCAAAGACCTAATTCCCAACCTTACCAGGCGCTCGAAATATTCATCGTCCCCAGCAGATATTTATCAAAAGCTAGAGAGACTAAATCTGTCTTAGCGATCTTAAACTAATTAATTTTGCGAATGTGGCTTTGTGGAATTTAAAGCCCAATTAATATTCTTTAAATTTCCACCCTCTTATATATGGTATTTCAAGCTTCTGTAAGAGTTGCGAGGGTGGATTCTAGCTCATTGAGATTACTCTAAGTACCGAGATGCTACTCTTGAAAAAAATTGGCAGAGTGACGGCAGGAAGAGCGTTGTGATGAAGTGAGGGGGCGATGATTAAATGCTAAGCACCCAATAGCAACCAGCTGCCAAACAGAGGTATCCGCACGTTCAATGTTGGGACCGACCATGATGCCAAAAAATACACGACTAATATCACCTAATACCATCCAAAGCAATCACCCACCGTCAGACACCAACCATCTCGCACCCTTGGATTCATTTTGGTAGCTCAAGCTGTAACAATCACATGAGTACATAAAAGATATGCCTAGTTCCGGGAACTTAAAACCATCCACTCTATTTATTGCGCGACATATTTAATTAATACTTTTGTATTTACTATTAATTATTCTCTTACCCCAATTTCAATATTTATACACTATAAGCTTACCAAGTGCATGATTCATAAATTTACATAGTAGTAAGTTAAATCTTCATGTGCTTATGATGTAATAACTCTACTTATTATAATTAAAGCTATGAATATCGAATTATAAGAAATATATTTATAACCATTCTTTAAATTATTATATTATTTAATAGATTAGCCTTTTACCCTTACTCATGAGTTGTTAAGAATGGTAGTTAGAGCATGTTACTGAGGATAAAATTCAAATATTAAGTTATTCATAATTGGATATAAATGTTAAATCTCAATTAACTAAAATTTCAACAAAGTAACTATATTATTATTCATTTTTTTTTAATTTGTTCATATATTTATTATTGTTTGTCTGAAACTTCGTCTCATTCTTCTACTCCACAATATCCAATTCTTATCACTTCTAAGCTGTATCCATGGCTCTACATTTTTCAATTTAATCTGTTGTTATTTGCTATACCTCTTTCTTATGAAAAATAACAAAATATGTCATTAACTGCAGGAAGTTGCTCTTTAGTGAGATAAACCATCATTCATAGCATACCAGAAAGTGCTCTTGTCATGTCTATCATTCATTTCAGTAAACCAATTCTTCCCATTTAACTTGATGTTTATAATTGTGAAAGGATAATTTTAAACTCATCTTCATCTTATGCATGTACTTATATAATAGAGTAATTATTTTCTAACTTCCTTTGGAGAAGCCGACCCTCTTATTGAGCAATTTGTATTAACTTGAGATGCTTATCTAGTGATAAATCATAAAATATTTATCTAATCATTAGAGCATATCTAGAAAACTTTTTAACATTCAATATTAATTACAAGTAATTTAATAAAAGAGAGAAGACACATTTATGTGTGAATGCTTATTCGTTTCTAATTATTTTCAATTTGTTTTCTAGCTTCTGCAATCAGTTTAATGCGCTCATTAATTTGCTTAAGAAACTTTTAAATTACAGATAAGGTTCCTTATTATTTCATGTATTACATTAATATCCTACTGTTTATGGGTCTATTTATATTATTTGAATACCAAATAATATAAGTCTTTCATGCTGCTTAAGCTACTTTGGGAAATGATTATACTTAATTGTCATAGTTATTTCTAAAAATATGCAGGCAGGACACTCATTTCTAATTTAATTGAACCTACCCATAACTCCATATTTATACTATTTTCTTTGTCAATTATGACAATTTAATGGGACTAGTAAAATTACATCTTTTAAAGTGAACATTTTTTCAATGGTCTTGATCACATTCAGTTTTCTTTAGCTTCTCTTTTTTGTTTGTTCAATCTCTCCCTGAACTGTTTAACCAGTATCTTTTGTACTTATTGACTTATATGATTGGTTCTATTAATTTATCATTTACTTAAGCAAGAATGGTCTTGTCTTAACCCTTAAAATGCAACTGAATATAATAATTGATGTTCTTGTTTTTCAAATAGTAACCCAATCTTTTGTTTTTCTAAATTCACTATTTAGTAAAGTAACTGGTTTAATCTGTGGAGTAGTTACAATATTTTATTTTCTGTTTACTCTGAGACCTATTCACTTAATTAATTAATTAATTAATAATAAAATTTCCTCACAATTCTTTGAGGATAAATATCGTATTTTAACCATTCTGCTGGAATGATTCTTAACTTAATTCTTCTTCTGTCATTTAAACTTCACCTTTTTAGTCCATTTTTTCGGCATCTTGCATAAATATTAATTTATATATTTGAGATTTAATATTCTTAATAAATAACTATATTTAATTGTTTATTTTAAATCTACACCCTATTTATCAATTTAACTAATATAAAATTTATAAATTTAAAATGAGAAAAAGTAGCATAACATATTAATATATCGCAAAACTATAGCAATTATAATGTCTTATATATTGTTATAGCTACATTTTTACTACAATAATAATAATAATATATTTTATTAAAAAATTGAAATTAAAAAAGTAGCCAGTGTGAAGAAAATGACAAAAAATGCACAAGCTATCTACCCGAGAAGTAGGAAGACAGTAAAATCATCCCTAAGCAAAGAACTTTGTAATATCATAAAAAACAGCATTTCCAACAATAGGTATAGAGACTCACAAAACGAATCTGGTTCGAATAAGGTTGAAAAACATTATTACTAGAGACACTTGCCTCATATTGTCTTTCGAAACTTTCATTAATTTCCTCAGATTAAATTAAAGAGATGAATCAAATACGAAACATAATAATGATCTTCGATACTAGATAATATAATTCTTTCTCTGATTTATATCTTCTTTAAAAATTATTTTTAATATTAATCACCTAAGTTTTATATGTTTTGATTCGAAGAGGAATGCAAGCTTCTTAAACATGGGAAGGTATATAATAGCCAAGAACCATCTCAGGCAAAAAAGGATATTTAATTATCAGGTCCTTGACCTACATTTCTATAACAGAGATTCACGTTAAAACAGAAATTCAAGAATATAGATAATAAAATAAGAATTGACAAGAAATATTCTCATGTCTTTGAAGTGATTTAGAAAAACTTTTCCACGAGACTTTAAATAACTAGCTTCAAAAATAGAGTAAAAAGTTAAATAATTAAAAAAAGATATCTGAAAACTAGAATCAAATCATTTGCTTTCGCCCCCCCTTCAGCATATTTGATACTACTTAAAAAGTAAATTTAAAATAAACATAATGAAAGTGACATCTTTTAATTGGTACCATAAAGTAATATCTCTTATAGATTCACAATCTTTCCTTAAACAATATAAGTCTTCAAGAGTGAATATTAATTTCCAACTTTATCCTAGAGTATGATAAAATATAATCAGCTTATGAGATCAAACTCTAGAATATAATCTAAACATATCTTTAATTATTAAATCATAAAACCATAAACTCACCTATATTCTATAATTAACTGTTTTTAGACATATTAATATGCATAAAAAAGGAAAAGATTAAGGAAGATACTTACTTTATTCTGTTTTTAAGAGAAATTGAAGATATGAACTCATTCGATAACTGCAAAGATATTTTGTATATTTATTATCTTATTAGAGTACTTAATCTATGACTAAGAAGTTTAAAATTCAGATTTAAAATAATCTGAATATTTAATAAAGCTGAAATTATTTGTCTATTGAATGGTTTCACAAAATGAGAGTGAATAATCAACAAATTAAATGAGCGAAATTCAGGAGAAGAGACAATAAAAGATTGAAATAAATTTAATTTTCTTCAGTCCAGTCAGGAATTTAGAGATATGCTGAGCTATTCATGCTACACCAAAATTAATGTATATAAATTTTCTACTAAAATGACTCGTCAAAATAGTGACATCAACACAGTTTGTACTAGCGAGACAGAAGGCTTATGTGATATCCAATCAAAACCCCAAAACCCTTTCAGTAGTTTGATTGAGTTTTTGATTGATAAAAGTAGACTATTAGTGCATACTTTATTAGGGTTTTAATAGGGTTTATGTAGGGGTTTAATGTTTAAATATTAGTATTTTAAGTGAGTATATGCGAGGTTTGGGGTCAGTTTATGACAGTGAGTATATAGATTTATTGTTTAAGTTGCGACATGGATGTGATGATTATAGTGATCAACTCAGACCTATTCTGAATTATACATCTATTGCAAGACTGCTCCATAAATCTCCTGCTACTGTTAGGTCACACTGTCTATTACCATTGAATTTAAAGAGATAGCATCTTAATTCTAAGCCTAAGAGACCCTTAAAATTTTAGCAGCATCATATTGAATATCTTATTAATGATAAGACTCTTAAATACTGGGCTCATTTTTCTCTGGCCTAAAGGGCTGTGATGTTTCATCGCCAATTTCCTGAGCTTCATATCTCTGCTTAATCTATAGCGCACATATATAAAAAGAACGGAATATCTTACAAGACAGTCAATCGCATTAAGAGAGTGATTGACTTTAGTGTTCCATTTTATAAGACTAATTTGAATTATATATTTGATTAAATGCAGAGGTCATAAGAGCATAATATAAAGTTCATACACGCTGATGAGGCAGTATTTACATTCAATACCTTTATATCAAGGTCTTGGTACAAGAGGTATAGTAATATAGAAGTTTATGACTAAAAGGTAAGGTTTAAACTCATGCTATTCTTGGTGGAATAAGTGAAGATAGTGGCCTCGAGACTTATGTTATTCACCCTCGTTCTATAAAGACTGAATAATATATTAAGTTCTTGCAATAACTCAGAGATAAGTACGCTGATTAAGAGATTATTCTATTCGTTGATAATTTGTCAGTTCATAAAACTAAAGACTCAAGGTAGGAATATGAAAGGCTAAATATGACACCTGTATTTAATGTTCCTTACAGCCCTTAGTTCAATGGAATTGAATTGTATTGGGGGTTATTGAA
>ARYC01002972.1:0-47440 GCA_000711775.1 Oxytricha trifallax | reverse complement strand
GCTAAAAGCTCTTGAGTTTGAAGCAGAGGTCTTCAAAATAGAAGTATAGAACTTAAAGGAGAGAGCAGAGATAGGACTTTAAACATAAATTGAATATCTCGAAGACCTAAAAGAACAGCTCCCTATTGAAAAGTTAAAAACATTTTAATGTGAAGACTGCTAGAATTTTTTTTCAACTGAACAAAGCTTGAAGAGACACCTTAAAGAGGTGCTCTCTGGCAAAGCCAAGATATATTTCAAGCATGAAAAAGTGGATGGAAGGTACTAATGTACAACTTGTATGAAGTCTTATACTCACTCTGCAAAAGTTAAGAAGCACATCAAAAGCATCACCTCAGTGAGTTCTTGATTTTAGATAAAGATACATAAAAACTTGTGCCAGCTAAAAGAAAATCAAATACTGTCGAGTCTTAAAGAGTGTTACAGGAAAAGCTCAAGAGACAGAAAAGATAAGAATCGATGAACTAACCTGCAGGCAATACAATTCTAGCCTGCTTTCAAGCAAATGCTATGAGCATTCCTGCATTGAATGCAATTAATCTAAGAAGTTGTATTGAGAATTACTTGCATATAAGTGTTCCTAACAAAGCAAAGCTTATAGTGGTTGATGAGTATGCATACAAGATGTACCCTTTCAGCTATCTCTTAAGAACGAGCAATACTAAAATGAGTTTGCTAATGAGTATATGATTCTTAAAGAGGCCTTGAGAAAAGATTGCAAGAACTTGCTTAAGCTAGATGGTGTTATTTTAAGCTATGGTTTTATCGCACTCAGACTTAAGAAATATGAAATGACTTTGAGAGATTATTTATATCATTACAGATACCCAGATGATTTGAATGATATACTATCATATATGATAAAGGGTGTCAAGGAGTTGCATGAACTTGGGTATGTTCATAGAGATCCGAAACCTGAAAATGTAATGCTGAACCTCTGCCCTTTAGAAATCGTAGTTATCGATTTCAATAGAGCCTTAAGATAAGAGATAGTAACTTTAGCAAAGGTTCTTGGCACTCCTGGCTACTTCCCAATAAGAGAGAAGTGGACGAATGGATCAGTTTAGTGGGATGTATGGGCAGTAGCTCCTATAATTTTAGAGAGTGACATGGAATGCATGTCTTACTATGGTACCAAATAAGAGAAATAATCAATAAGTTTAGCCATTAAGCATATAAAACAGGACAATATCTGCAAAGAAATCAAACAGATTGTAGACATGATAATTGTAAGAGCACCATTATATCCAAGGTCATCCTTAGACGATTTACTTGAACCAGTACAGAGAGCAAGATTCAAGAGATACAATAAAGACAAGCAGATAAAATTTTTTTGAGTTAAATCGCGTAATAATCATTAAATATACTTAAAATTCACATAAAACCTGCATTCTCTACTAACCCCAATAAGACCCCAACTATACCCTACAAATCAAAGCACTTATAAACCTCACTAAGGGGTTTTGGGGTTTTGATTATTGTGGAATTTTTAATTGTGTTGCCATTCCTATTAATAGTTCATATTACTCCCACCACTTGTCATTTCATTATTACTAGCTTGTTGGTATAAGTGGCTATTTTTGGGGTTGATGGACTAATTAGTGTTGTAATACTATTACTAGGAACGGTCTATATTCCTTTTATCACTTATAATCTTTTGTTATCAAATTATCTAATTAAATAACTTTCTTGATTAGCATTTATATTTTACAAAAATTGCAATTAATTTTAATCTTGGGGTTTTATGAATTAGTGAATTATTTTAAAATAAATAATATTTGATCATTGAATTAATTAACATTTTATAGAATTAGAAAGGACTATGAAAAAACTGGGTGGGCATAATTAAAATTTAAAATTATATAAGAAATAATAACTAATATTGGGTGAGCATCTAAATGAAAAAGTGTGGTGTTATACATTTAAATGTTACTATTTATAATTAAGGAAATTATAATTATTTTTACAGTATATTTATATATTTATTAAATTACAATATATACTTTTAAAATAACTAAGAAATTACAGTAGCTAATTATAGCATAAAGTAATCAAATGAAGGGGCTTAATTGTGTTAAGGAGGTTTACAAGTGAAGATAGCTTCAAATATATTAAAATTTAATTATCAATTCATCTATGTAGCTTGTCAGGAATTCTCATAATAATACTTTATTAATCAAATGAGAATTATTTTAATTTAGTTATATAGCTTTAATTAGTTTTTTATCTATTTAAATTTGAAATTGCGGAAAAGGCTAAAGTAGCTGGCAGTTGTGAAGAAGAGAAAATTTACATAAGTGTCTCTAATAACTTAACTAACCTTATTTTAAATCGCAATGGCAACCCAGAAAAATTAGATAAATAATCATGCATATTAAGCAAGTTAATTAATATATACATTAAGATCATATTTAATATTAAGTTTAGTGGAGTAAAGAAAGAATGTATTTAGTTCTTAGCATAGATTATCTAAAAAAGCAGACACATCACAGTTTAATCGATCAAGAAAAACATTGATAATGCAAGAGAATTCGAAAGAAGGAAAATTTTGATAAGTCAATTAATTATGTTTTGCTCGAGAACTTTCCAAAACCCGAAGCCAATTTTGACATTTTATTTAAAAATTCTTTAAAAATAGTAAAATATAGCAAAATTATTATGAAATTTGGAGCTGATTTTTTGGAAACGTCTTCATTTAATTTCTAAAGATTTAATAATTTATATAAGAATTCGATGTTTTTGACTGTAAACAGTGTATTTTCTTTATGAGTTTTTAATATATGCTCATATATGGATCTTCCAACCTTCTTTATCATAACCTATTTTTCTTCACTTCCTCCTGCCTGCATCACCCACTTATTCAACTGTAGATCCCACATTTTTAATAACCCAAGATCTTCTCTGAGTATTTCCTTCACTAACAAGACAGGGACAGACAGACAGATACCTAAACCCAAAAAGTTACTTGCCATATGATGATCACACATCAAGGAAAAGCATTTTTAGTAAATTTCCAGATACCTTCTGGCAAAGTTATCTCGCGAACCATTAAATATTTTTGATTTTGACTTCGATTTACCGAGGAAACCCATTAAAAAGATGCTTAAAAGCTGGGTTAGTGACGAAAGGGGGTTTTCATTTCCCCTACGAGGACTCAAATCCTACAAAAACACCAATTTGAGTCACATCAAATCTTCCCAGTCCTCGTTCGTGGTCATGCCGTGTCTAATTCTCCTTTTAAATAGCGTATTCGTGATCAGCACCCCGCAATTAACAATTGTGGGGGGGGGTCGAAAAGTCTCAAAGAGATCAGTTTAAATTTTTTCGAAAATGAGAAAAAGTATGCGATTTGCTCGAAAACTTTCCAAAACCCGAAGCCAATTTTGACATTTCATTTCAAAATTCTGTAAAAATCGTATATTCCATATTAATTGAAATTTTATTTCTAACTTTGTATTAATTTTTTTCTATTTTTTAATTATCTTTTATTGCTATAGACCAATTAAATGTTCCTAGGTTGTTTAAATTTATTCATTATTTTTTTTGAGCTTTAAAAGTACGACGGTATACTTATTATTCTTTAATTTTTATTTATAAAATTAATTAATGAATTAATTTTATTGTTTATTATATTTTTAATTATTTTAATCAAATGTATCTTTTTAAAAAATTTTATATTTTTATTTAAATTTTAAATTTTTAACTAATTTAAAAGTCAAAAACCTTTTTGTCATATTTCTAAATTCTTTGAATATTTTTACTTCTGTGAAAGCATTTTAATTAAAATTTTTCTGTTTAATTTTACTTTCAGTGTACCAATCAAATCATTATCTCATAGGATTGCAATTTATTTTGTTTATTTTCCACATTTTCTTTATTATCCCACTTCAGTAGATCTTTGGTCAATTCATTCATATATATTTATTTATAATAATAGCTATACTAAGTATTCTCTATTTCATTTTAAAATGATGAGAATTCCTTAATTACTATTTACAATAATAGATGTTAACCCTACGCAGATTTAAACTCAAGAATATTAGATTCTCTATATTAGCCTATTTTCATGCATACAAGACAAAACAAATTAGTCTCCTAAATCTAATCGATGAGTCAGGCCCCAATCTTCTTGAGAAATGATTGAAATATACTAGTTTTAAGATATTCAGTTAAAATGCCAATGAAATCTTCATATTTTAAGGATGTATTTCTATGTCAAGAACATGAAATGAAATACTTAATAAAGTGAGTCTGATGCAAAATATGCAATTCTACTATGTGAACTTGTCATTAAAATTTAAATGAATAATTTAATGAATATAATTTCTCAATTATTATGATCATGAAATATAGAATGCAATCAAAATAATGTTTATTCTTAATTAAATCTGCATAATAAAATTCTAGTCTTCTTTCACAAATAGATTAATTTCCTTTAGTTAATTGCTATTAATCTTCCAATCTAAACTATTTTATTTTTTAATTTCTAGCTTTAACATTCAAAGATTAAATTAATCCCTAAAATAAAATTTTCTGATTCTTTTTTTGAATTATATATTTAAACTTGCAATTCGTCATTCATACCAATATAGCAATAGAATTTCTTTAATTTCAAGATCTGAGCAAATTCTTCAAAATTATGGATTCTATTGAGCTAAATAAACCCGAATTTAAATTATATTAACGATATCTGTGAGGTCGATAGTTAATCTAAGCTTAGAGACTATCTTAAGAACTCAGTGTTCAACAAAAAACTTCTCTTCTTCATCTTACCTGTATTAAATTTAATTTATAAATATTAAATTCAAGTAAATATTGTAAGAAGATCTATATTATTTTGATGTCTAGTAGAGATATTCTTTTAGCTAGAGAATTATCAAGTGATGCCACAATTAACTCTAGATATATTAAAACATCCATTTTAAAGTTATTATTGTTGAGCAATTGTAAGTAAATATAAGGATTAGAGTTTTAAAAACTAGCCACATCTATATATGACTTTTTACTGTTATAAAAAATGATATCTTATCAGCAAACTAATTCTGCCTACGTTCCTGATCTTCTAAAGCTACTCTAAAGACTTCTTGTAAATTCATTTTTTGGATATAGCATCTTGCATCATTCTCTAGAGAAGTAATTATCTTCTTATAAAGCATTTAAATTTAGCATTTTAGCCCAAAATCTAATAACAATAAAGAATGCCTTGAAGTTTTCCTATATTTTAGAATATACTTCAATATTGATTACTATTGATGTTATAGTTCTTATTTTTTGTTTTATGGTAATCATCTCTCAATTATTTTCATCGTCACTTTGTCCTTATTCAATTTGTAACCCCAAAACTTAGTCCTTAACCTGTTCCTTATGATCCCTACTTGTTCTATCGTATCTCTTTCTGTCTCTAGTTAATTTCTGTTCCTCTTTACATCCATTGCGTGCTTTTATTTGGGAAATGTAAAATTTACTCCTTCAAATATCCTTCAGTAGTTGTAAAGGCAAATAACTTACCAGTATCATGATTTTAAGCTTTGACATCCTCACCCTAGTTTAATTAACAGAACACATTGCTATTATTTTCACCTTCGATATCTTATAATTCTTCATCTTAGTCTTTTTCATAGGCTAAATATTCGAAGTCTTAATCGAAATAATCTTAGACTGTTGTTTGATATTTCAAATAAATTGAGGTCTTTAATAGAATTAATTTCACCAATAATTTTATAACCCCATAATTAATTAGTGTATTTTAAACTCCATATCCATTCTAATATTTAGGATTAATCTTGAAAGTAAAACCTATGACTCTAGTATTTACTTTTTCAATCTTCTTTTCCATTAATTTATCCTAACCATAATTTTCAACTGGTTATTAAAAGTTGTCTTTATCATCTTCAATGTCTTCCCTGACTTCTTTCTTATGATTGCTCATTTGCCTTGCTTGATTACTCTTTCTTATTTTCATATTAAATCCATTATATTAACTTTCATTTATTATATCCTCTTTTAAATTTTATCAAAATCTTTCTCTTAATAATTCTTATTCACTTTGTCCTCTGTCTCTTCGACGTTATTTTCTTGATCCATCACACTTTGATCTATATCTTTAATTCATCTTTGGGGGGGTAAGATTCCTGCCCCTAATATTAAATTTTATATTGTTTGGCAATAAACATATTAGAAACAAATAAATTTCAATTTCATTTACCATAACCATGTACTAAACAATTTTTATTAATATATAATTTTCAAGGTACATAATTTTTCTTTATCATATTATATATTATAAACAAGGTTAGAATAATTGTTTTTATTAATAATTAATGTGATTTTTATTAAAATATAAATTTATTATCAAGGTAGAAATGATATTTGAAGCTAAATTAAAAATAAATATATCATAATTGATGATAAAGATTCTTTAAAAATTTTAAAAATTACATATTTTTATGTATGGGGCAGGAAACTTCCCCCCTCGGGTGCATATAAAATTTTGGGGCAGGAAACTTCCCCCCCCCCCTTTGATTCTCAATTTCTTTATTATATCTGTTATTTATAATCTTTGAAAATGCCAACTCTACTAGCGCTTATATAATTTTAACTTTAAGTTTTCTATTCAGACATTCAAAATTATACTAGAATGATTTATATAATTAATATTAATCTATTTTGATAGTATGAATCTTTATATTTCTCTTGCTTCTCTATACAAGAGATAATTTCATATAAACAGTCACTTTATTTGAAGTTTTTTAAATATTGCTGCATCACTGCAGTTTATCTTTGACTCCTAGCAATTAGAACTTGATTTTTTATTAGTTATTAATCAAGTCCACTAGAAGCTTAATGCAAAATAGGCTAAGGGTGCTTTCTGCCAAATTTATTGGGATCTTAATATCGTCAGTTATCATTCATTCTTAAATATAATGAGTAAAAATTTAAACATTCGCCAAAAATTAGAAAATTAATCAAGAATAAATCATAGTATTATATAATTAATTTACTAATAATTTTATTAATATTTCTAATTTACTAATTAAAACCGCACTTCAACCCAATTCTATATGGGGTTTGGGATAGAGTGCGGTATAGTATTAATTTAATTATATATTTATATTTTGATTAAAAATAACATTGCATTTACTATAAATGACATTTGATTTTTATTAGGAGATAGTTTATTTATAATTTACTATATTTTTAATTATAGCATTCAAAAAGTTTTAAAATTAATCTATTAATAAAAGTGATATATAATAAAGTAATGATTTATATAATTTTAATAAAAATCAAATGTCATTTATAGTAAATGCAATGTTATTTTTAATCAAAATATAAATATATAATTAAATTAATACTATACCGCACTCTATCCCAAACCCCATATAGAATTGGGTTGAAGTGCGGTTTTAATTAGTAAATTAGAAATATTAATAAAATTATTAGTAAATTAATTATATAATACTATGATTTATTCTTGATTAATTTTCTAATTTTTGGCGAATGTTTAAATTTTTACTCAATAATTCATTCTGTCTCCTGTTTAATAAAAATTAAAAAAAATGAGTAATAATTATATTATTAATAATAGTGTCGTCACATTAAGGTCTATGGGACCCCCATCTAAATATTATGTTTATGTGTAGTTGACTGGCTTTACTCAGCCAAGAGTCGTCGCTTTCTCCGTTTACTAAGTCTTGTTCAATTTACTTCTTCCGTCTTTTCCTCTCAGTAATTTTTTCTCTTACTTTGGTTTGCTATTCTTTCTCCTTCACTGCCGTTTCTTCTGGGTATAGAATTTAAATAGTCTTTAAACATGAATTGGTCATCGAAGCGTTTTAGTTAGATAGAGAATCTAAGTTTCTTTTGCTAATTTCTTCCTATATACTAGTTGTAGTCAATTAGATAAAGTCTGACTCAAGGAAGTAGGCATGTTCTTTAGAAGAAATTTATTTAGAACTCAATCCTGTTCATGTGATATAATAACTCAGCAGATATATACTCAGAATGGATTTTTCGTTCTGTAATAGTTCTTAGAATTAATATATAAAAAACAATTCAATGACTGATTGTTTGCTGTTAACTTTGAATTTTTTTCACTTTAATGAATGCTTCTAATTGAGCATCATCATTGGCTATAATATTGTTTTAAAAGGTAGCGTCAAATCTTATGATAGACTGCAGTAACTGCCTTGAATGTATTGTTTTGTGAGATCATATTGGTTTATGTCTATAGTGCTTGCTCATATAGGGATGCATGATTCTCCTGAGTTTAATCTGTTTTGGGGTTAAGCCTTAGTGAAGCTTTACATTGATTATAAGTAGGATCAACTTAACTTTATTGGTAATTTTAATACTAATATTATTTAATATTTTGACTTTAATTATTATCCATAATTTATACGAAATCTTGATTATTAAGAGTTCCTATTTAGTACTGAGATTGATCAGTGACTCATTTGACCTCATTGTTTTCTTAAGCCCTTTTGCATGTATAGTACTAGTAGCAGGAAGGGAGATTAAATTGATCTTAATTATCGGATCCTTTAAATGAATAATCTTTGAATTCATTGTAATTTATATGTAGTAGCATTTTCTGTCATCTACTGAACTCCAATCCTCTTCATTTTAACTGAAATTCACTTTCTTAGTAATGATATTAACTTTCTAGGAGTATAGAGAAGTATCTAGTTGGTTAATTAAGGCCTGTGGTGAGCCTCTGACTTGTTTTTCATGAATTTAGCTGGTATTATGGAGCTCTCTTGGCTTTAGTCTTGATGGTTTGGTTAGGGTTTGGCTCAGTTTGCCAGAGTTTTATAAACTTATTATTAATTAATAGGAGTCTAAGCATTTGTGTAGTTTGTCGTTTCTAAAGCTAGATTTTGTTGTAGTAGTTGTCTTCTTCGAACTGGATTCTTGCCGCTTAGATTTGGAATTGGTTGAGCGGTGTGTGTCCTTTTCTTATTGAATTTCTAGCAATAAACACTAATATTTTAAGTATGTATAGACCCCATACTTTTTGGTGAGTTTTATCAGTTGTATAACGTATTTGGATAAGTGGTTGGTATCTTTGATATTGATTTCATTTTTTAACATATCTCTGCGTTTTTCTCAGAATACATACCCAATCTGTGTTTGTTAATTTCTTATCAAATAATAAATATATATAATTCTATTAATCAATTTGTTATCATAAGTTTTAAAATATACTGAAAATGAAAGACTTAATATTTACCTCCATTGCTTGAGTGAGATTTTGAGGAGATCAGTATATATTAAATTTTTTATTTGAAAAGTAATAATTTTATAAATTTCTACAACAATCTTATAAGACTTGAAATATAAACAATTTCACAAGAAAAATACCGCACAATCCAAGTATAACAAAATTCATTGTTATCACAAATATGACATTAAAGTAGAATAAAAAGTTTGAATTTAGGAGAGGTTTTGTTTAGATAGTTTTGATATTGCTACTATCTAAATAATTTATCAATTTCAATTGAGAACAAGTCCATACAATATAATAATAGGCAAAGCATAATATGCAGGAAATTCTTATGAAAACAAAGTAAGCCATTATATTCTAATAAATAAAAAGAAAAGGGAAATATCAACATATAATATAAAGTCTTAAATTTATGAAGTATTTTCTTAGATATTTAAAATATATAGTATCAAATTAGTATCTATAGGAACACCTTCTAATATAATCGAATATTTAAATTGTCAGACAACCTTATTATTCTTTCATGAACCGTCATTGAGTTATCAATAAGTATTTATATATTACCCTAGTCTTTGCCTCCTTGTTTACTTTCTGAGGTTTCTTTCGTAAGTGCTGATAGATAATAATGTTAGCAGATTATTAATTTTAGAACTAAAGAAATGAAAAATTTAGCTTACAAAAATCTTAAGAATATATTATTGCAACTACTTTATTTCTCAATATTGTATTTTTTGATTAAAAATCGATTTCTATTTAGTTTTAATTATTAATAAAGACAGTAATAAATAATAAACTAATAAAATGAATTCGAAAAAAACTCACTCATTTTTAAAAAAATATAGATAAAACTATCGATGATGTAGTGAACAAGTCTTTTAAATCTTTTTTCTACCCAAATATCTCTAAAAACTATCACTAAGACATGAATAAAGGCACTAAATCAGCATTAAATCTTGATTGATTGATTGAAATTTTCTACTGTTAGGCATCTCATTCTTGGTAAGTTCCCAATTCTAAAAATATAAGGCTTATAATATTTTATGTTTTATTGGATAAATCTTCCGTTTATCTACTTTTTACTGTAGAAAAAAAAGAGGCCAAATAATTCTTGTTACTATAGTAAATAGGGATATTATATTGATAGTTATCTCACGGGAAAACCGTTACTCTGATTCTAATAACATCGAAAATTATTTGCTTTAAATTGACAAAATTAAGCAGTATATTCAAATGAGAAGAAATAACAACTATTACTTTAATAGGGCTTCATAATAAATAAGACTTAATTTTCATTGAAGAAATGATAAAAGTTGTATATTTATGCAAATTAATATTACTTATCTAAAATTAATAAGGAGATTGATAAGAACAAATGATGATTTCATAAATATTAGAATATCATGAAAAAGACTCAAGAAATGTCAAAGATAACTATCTCTTTCTTGTTGGAAAAAGAAGATTATCTAATAGAATTAAGTTAGCAAAAAATAATTGTAAAGTGACAATCTTAAGATTGATAAAACCTAGAGAGTAATTTTTTAGAGAATCGTGAGTAAGATAAATGCTTTGATTATTAAAAAATGAAGATCAAATAGCTCAAGTCAAAACCCATTTAAGAGATTCGAAAAATAATTGGAAAGTGAAATTAAAAAAGTGAATTATAAAAACCTTGATTTAAACTATTAAACGATTGAATGTTTAAAATTACAAAACATGGCAGACTTTTCCGAACTGGATATCTCGAGCAAAACCGGTCCAAGAAAGGCGAAATTAGACTCATTCGATAGCCTTTGAAATCTAGGAGGAATTTGGGTGTCCGGGGCATACAGCACATGCCATGGCGAAGTTGCGCTTGATGTAGTTTTGCCATTCTCTCTGTCTACTAAGGAATCACAACTCTCACTCAAGACAGCTGCATCAGGGAATCAAAACCCCAAAACCCTTTCAGTAGTTTGATTGAGTTTTTGATTGATAAAAGTAGACTATTAGTGCATACTTTATTAGGGTTTAATAGGGTTTACTTTATTAGGGTTTTAATAGGGTTTATGCAGGGGTTTAATGTTAAAATATTAGTATTTTAAGTAAGTATAACAAGCGAGTTTTTAAAATATTTCACACAAACATAAGCTAAGAGTCATGTGGCAGTTCTCTGAATTTTATCTTTCTAAGTTGATGTTTGATTGTTTCTATTGTTTGTTAATTCTCTTAGCTTGGCTTGATAATAGTTGAGTATGCAAGTTCTCTGAGACCTCCATTTATTTTATTTTTATCGAGATATTGTTTGATTCTCTGCTTAGAATCTCTCTCACCCCTGCAGCTAAAGTAGTCGTTTCTTGGCATGTCGCTCTCTATTATTATTACTGCTAGAGCCCAGATATCCCATTAAGTGTCTCCATCTCTCCAATCCTCTCTCTCTGGGAAATATCCAGGAGTGCCGTATACATTTCCTTATGCAGAAGCTTGCACTCTTTGAGCTCTGTTGAAGTCTATAATATAAACTCTAAGAGGCTGAAAGTTCAACATGATATTCTCTGGCTTTAAGTCTCTATGAGCATAACCTAACTTGTGAAGCTCTTCAATCCCCTCAACTATCTGCTATACTATCTAGCTAATTTATTTCTGACATCTATTGTCAGATAAGAATTTTCTGTAAGTCATTTCCAGTAAAGGAAGCCTGAAGACTACATGATCTTAACCAAGTAAAATAGCATCAAGCTAGATGATATGCCTGCACTGATTAAACTTTGCCTTTTAAAGAGCTTAATACTCATTAGCAAATTCCATTAGGAACTTGTCATCATCAAGGAATTAATTGAAAGGATATATCTTGTAAGCATATTAATCATCAGTAATGACTCTCTTCTCTATTTTATCTTCAAGAGTAAGGTAGCTTTCTAGACAAGAATCTAAGTCAATAATTTTTAATATAGGAATCTTCATTGCCTCTATTTTAACCATGATTTTATTGATCTCAGAGACTGGAAAGTTCTTGACTGCTTTCTTCATTTTAACTTACTTCTAGACTTCAACTCTAAGAGACTCCACTGGGTTTCTTGATCTTCTCTTTTAGAGGAATCTATTCCCTGTAGGTTCATGAATAAAGACAAAACTTTAATTGTGCTTTTTCTTTAAGTGCACTTTGAGGTCTCTAGTATGAGAATATGGCTTCTCACAGAACTCACAGACATACTTCCCATCTTTCTTTTAATGCTTGAGATATAACCTTGGCATATCGTTGTGTATATCTCTCAAGTGTCTCTTATAAGTTGACCTGTAAGGGAAAACTTTATTGCATTACTAGTCAACTTTGCCTGGTATTTATTAATGCTCTATGGCGGGTTGTTTAACCTCCTTCTCAATTTGCACAGCTTCATGATGACCTCCTACTTAACTTATATTGAAATCTCAAAGCTAAACTGGCCAAAGTTGTCATAAGTAGGCTCCCACTGAGTACAAGCGTCTCTGGTCTCTACTTTTCTTGGTTGCTGGAATGATAACTTTTATTGGCTTGATCCAAGTAATGCCGCTCTTCTCAAAAGGTGAGCGCTCATTTTAGTTTTCTGATATATTTTATTATAATAATGATATAATATACCTTGATGAACTATAATAGGAGAGTATAAGGCACTCTGGTAGATTCTTTGCTGAGAGGTATGAAAATGAACTAACCATAAAAAACTGTAAGTTGACATATTTTATGATAATTGTTCTGACCGAGACCCCCCCTACCCTCCTCCTCCCCCAATGAAAAAATATGACCCTCCCCCTCCCCCCCTTTATGATAAAATTTTTCAAATTATATTTAAAACATATTCTTATGCTTTGAATCATGCTCTATCTAAAAGAAAATCTTGCCCTGCGGGCAGCTACTGTTATTTATTATATTATATTTGATAAGCTTCATTACGTCCGTCGACTTTTATTGATACATGCTTGTATAGGAAAATATTACAAATGAATTTTATTTTTGAGTGTCATTAATTTTATTTTTATTATATCTATTAATATAAACGAACCCAAATTCTATTTAATAATTTTTTATATCTACAATCGTCTTTATTGGGCATAATACTTTAAAATAATATAATAAACATTTACACTTTTGTAAATATTTGTCTTATCATATCTTTATTAATTATGAAAATAATATATTAAAAAATTAAACAATATCTAATTATTTTATTTAATATTTTAATGATTAACAATAGTAGATTAATTTTCTTAATCATTTAATATAAATATAATTATACCTTTTATCAAAGATTTTTATTTTTCAAATTCATTGATAATTTTATAAGTTCAATTTCTCAAAATATCACAAGAAATAAATAATAGAATTGAGATTTAGCAAACAATAGTAGCTCTATAGATTAGAGTTTGTTCAGTTTGAAAAAATAGTCAATTAAATCTCTCATTATCTTTCCAAATAAAGTTTTTAAATCCTGTTTAAAACATAAAAGTTTATTTAGAAATTTACAGAAAAAAAACGAGTAGTATTAAATAATGATTAATAGATAAGGCTTATTTTTTCTAGAAGTTTGAGGCATTATATAATCTTTAAGATTTAGAGTTATTATTTGTAACTGATTTTATCCAAGATAAGATAAAGAGGAATTATAATTTTTAATGAGATGAGTTGTGTATGGACCCTAAAAATGAAGTAATTTATATAAATTATAAAAAATGAATTTAATTAATAGTGTGTTAATGAAATGGCTAAGCTATCTTACTAAAATATAAAATGAACTCATTGAATTAAAAATTCTAACTTGTATAAAATAATTTAATTAAAAATTTTCTCTTAAACTATTTAAAGATGATTTCATAATTAATAAAGATATGATAAGACAAATATTTACAAAAGTGTAAATATTTATTATATTATTTTAAAGTATTATGCCTAATAAAGATGATTGTAGATATAAAAAATTATTAAATAGAATTTGGGTTCGTTTATATTAATAGATATAAAAAATAAAATTAAAGACACTCAAAAATAAAATTGATTTGTAATATTTTCCTATACAAGCATGTATCAATAAATTTCGACGGACGTAGTGAAGCTTATCAAATAAAATAATAAATAACAGTAGCTGCCCGCAGGTCAAGATTTTCTTTTAGAGAGAGCATTATCCAAAGCATTAGAATATGTTTTAAATAAAATTTGAAAAAATTTATCATAAGGGGGGGAGGGGGAGGGTCATATTTTTTTATGGGGGAGGAGGAGGGTAGGGGGGGTCTCGGTCAGAACAGATAATTTTATACATTTTAGTAAATTAAAATACTCCTAATGAAGTTTCGTTTCTCTAGGAGGTCCTCCAAATCAAGTTTGAACTTAATTTGGAGGTAAAGGTATTAAACATTTTTAATTTAATATGCTCCTAATTAAGTTTTAACCTTATAATTTAAATCCTAATAAAGTTTGAACTTAATTTGGAGGACCTCCTAAAATAATTAAACATTATTAGGAGCAATTTAATGGAGATAGTTTGATAAAAATGGAAATCAATCTGTGAAACTTGGAGCAAGTTTTTCAATGCTTCTCCGTATATCTTTTCAAGGTTGACCTCCAGTAAGTCCTCCCTATTTAGTAGTAAGATTTTAATAAACTTAGAATGGATATCCATAATTTTAAATTTCATTAACATTTCTAGAAAGAGGAAGCAAGATGGAGTCTATGAATGATGCAATGAAGAGAATTTAATCTCAAGATTTAATAGGAAATTTCGAAGTAAAGAGGACCTTTATAGATATTTGGTATAGCAAGGTAAGTTCTTAAGTAAGATTAATAAATCCTTTATAGTTGGATTGTTCTTGCCGACTTAGGAGGGAACTAAAATCTCCTTCTTAAAAGCATTTACAATTTATAATAGAGAATCGATAAATTCAAATGAAATTAATTAAGAAAAAATGAAAACCTAAAGATGGTGTTCCTGGAGCGGCTGGTTATTCACTAAAATTTGTAAGTTACAAAAAACATATCTAAAAATTTTTTTTTTCAGCAATACTTACCAACAGGAGTGGCGACGTCAGTAGACCAAGAGCTCGAAAGACACTGGGAATCTACGGGAACAACAAAGTAGGCATGGCCAGATGTTGAAAAATATGAGGGAGAATGGAAAAATGACGAAGCTGTTTCTGGATTTCATCTTTGCAATTATTTATACTAATCCTTTTAAGTTATATTAGTTTTCATTTTAAATTATAGCATTCCACTTATTTTTCATAATTACTGAGTGAAGAGAAAAAAGCTTTTAAGTCTAATGAAATCAGAATGATCGAGATACCTAACTACCCTAAAATTTCAGTGACAAACTTATATGACGATGCTATGAGTGATCCGGACGTAGCTCTCTACCTTCCATCAAAGCTATAGCTCTCTAATAAGTTGGCAGGGAGAAACTTCTTCTTTGGTGTTCTTGCAACTCTAAACCTAAGTACTTAAATGAAGTTATTTAAGAAGCTCACAAGAAACGATATAGCATCTCTCCTGAAGAAAAAGAGAAGCAAGGTATTAAGATCAGCGACACCTGGCTCTAGGAACTATAGAAGCATCCATTAATCTCAAGTAAGCTTTGTCTTCTAACTTTATAGAAAAACCTGATACTGCTTTATACTTGATGAAAGAGCGTAGCAAATTAAACAAAGAGAGAAAATCACAGGTAAAGCATGAATTGAGTAAGATACTCTACAAAGATTTCTAAAAACCAGACGAGAAACATAGACGCAGGAGCTGGCACTAAGATAAGAAACATGGGCCCAAGCAAGCCTTAAGAGGAAGAAAAGAAAGAGAAGCCAAATCCCTTTACGGGCAAATTTAATATGTGAACTTATTCATTCGTTTAAATCTAAAACTTATTTATATACACAAAATCTCCCTTCTCTTGCGCATACTTTAGCTTTATCATCGCTGACTCTCTTAGCAGCACTCTTAATAAAATCTACTGTATCTATCTTCAAGTCGTGCATCAAGTGATAGAGTAGAAGTTTCTTGTAGTGGCCTTTCAATAACCCCCAATATAATTTAATTCCATTAACTGAGGACTGTAGGGAACATTAAATACAGGTGTTATGTTTAGCCTTTCATATTCTTTCCTTATATCTTTAGTTTTATGGACAGATAAGTCATCTACAAACAGAATAATCTCTTAGTCGGCGTACTTATCTCTAAGCTATTGTAGGAACTTAATGTATTATTCAGTCTTTATAGAACGAGGGTGAATAACATAAGTCTCGAGGCCACTATCTTCACTTATTCCACTTAGAATAGCATGAGTTTACACCTTAACCTTTTAGTCATAAACTTATATCTCTTGTACCAAGACCTTGATATAAAGGTATTGAATGTAAAAACTGCCTCATCAGCGTGTATGAATTTTATATTATGCTCTTAAGACCTCTGCATTTAATCGAATATATAATCTAAATTAGTCTTATAAAATGGAACATTAAAGTCAATCACTCTCTTAATGCGATTGACTGTCTTGTAAGATATTCCGTTCTTTTTATATATGTTAGCTATAGATTAAGCAGAGATATGAAGCTCAGGAAATTGGCGATGAAACATCACAGCTCTCTAGGCCAGAGAGAAGTGAGCCCAGTATTTAAGAGTCTTATCATTAATAAGATAATCGATATGATGCTGCTAAAATTTTAGAGGTCTTTTAGGCTTAGAATTAAGCTGCTATCTCTTTAAATTCAATGCTAATAGACAGTGAGACCTCACAGTTGCAGGAGATTTATGGAGCAGTCTTGCTATAGATGTGTAATTTAGAATAGGTTTGAGTTGATCACTATAATCATCGCATCCATAACGCAACTTAAACAATAATTCTATATACTCACTGCCATAAACTGACCCCAAACTTCGCATATACTCACTTTAAATACTAATATTCAAAAATTAAACCCCTACATAAACCCTATTAAAACCCTAATAAAGTATGCACTAATAGTCTACTTTTATCAATCAAAAACTCAATCAAACTACTGAAAGGGTTTTGGGGTTTTGATTCCCTGATGCAGCTGTCTTGAGTGAGAGTTGTGATTCCTTAGTAGACAGAGAGAATGGCAAAACTACATCAAGCGCAACTTCGCATGGCGTGTGCTGTGTGCCCCGAACACCCAAATTCCTCCTAGATTTCAAAGGGCTATCGAATGAGTCTAATTTCGCCTTTCTTGGACCGGTTTTGCTCGAGATATCGAGTGCGGAAAAGTCTGCCATGTTTTGTAATTTTAAATATTTAATCGCTTAATAGTTTTAATCAATGGTTTAATAATTCACTTTTTTAATTTCACTTTCGACCCACTTTTGCAATTCCCTAATGGGGTTTCATTCCTCCAGTTATTTAATGTTTAAAAGTCTAATTCATTAATTTATAATACTCAGGATTGCTTTAATAATTACTCTTGCGGTTTTATAATTGGACAACATATTGTAACGAGTTGTACAATAATTAAAGATGGTTGGAGTGTAACATGGAACTTATATCCGTTAATCAAGAGGATACAGAAGTATTATAAAAAAGCAAAAACTTGAGTTTAGATAATAACTAATAAATTGAGAACACTTCGTATCATCTCACATTAAAATAAGAAATATATATATATATATATATATTTAACGGATCGATTCTAGCCTAACATGAATAAGAGTTCTTAGAAGTCTTAGATACAGAAAGGCCCTGAATTTATTATATAAATGATAATGATTTATTGATTATTAAAATAATTATATTTAGTAGATCGGGGATAACGATATAAGAAGACGAAGTGGAAAGAGACTTGGAAAAGAAAGGAGAGATAATATGGCAACTAGCCAACGAGGCGATGGGCCCAGACTTAGCACATTTCAACCAAGCAATCAATGGATGGGATAACATAGTCTTGAGGGAATATCCAAGAGGCGAGTTAGAACAAGAGCGTACAGATTTAGAAGGGAAATTCAGCTAAGTCATCGAGTAAACATCAGGAGTAGAAGAGTTACTTCTAAAGAATAATACTAAGCCAGTTTAAGATAGAAAAGAAGCAGGAAATGAAACCAGTAGACAAGGACGACGACTTGGAAACATAGGCACCACCAGGTAAGCATGGCAACAACAAAATGGAGGAGTTGCTTCATAATCAGACCTAAAAAGCAGAGGACAAAATATGAGAGCGGGGAACCGCCTTGGAACGGAGGTCCTAGTTCTCTGAGTATTTACATTTTGAACTTGTCGGTATTTTAAGAATTGTAATTTGATCATGCATTTAATTAATTTACCTAAAGTAATTAACTACTACTACTACTACTACTAATTATATTTATTACAATGAGATTAGAGGGGAAATTTGTTGATTGTTTTTATATAATTTTATTAGTTAAATATACATAAAATTTTAGTGCAAAAAACGTTCTTAAAAAAATATATATAATTTTATTGAGCATGAAAATTCCTCCAAAATTTTACTTACTTTATATTTCTTTAATGAAGAAAAAAATATGATATTATAAAAAATTAATATTAAAGAATTGATCACATGGATTCCAGAATGGTTCTGGAATATTTGGTGATTCCAGAATGATTCTGGAACGATTGGAAATTCCAGAATTGTGGGGGGATCATAAAGATTTAAATATAATAGAAAAATAAGTCAAAATTACTTGAAATTTAAATACATATAATATTTATTTCATTTAAATTTCTTAATATTTTATTAACTTTATTTATATCTTGAGATTTATTTGTTCCAGGATATTCTTAGAACTCACCTAATATTTTTACTTACCGATTCATTCATTTCTCTAGTTCTCTATCGCATACTAATCTCAAGTACATTAATAAACAATCACATCTGATTGAACTATGACTAGTTTCCATTGTTTAATGCACTTTGTGGCTAGCCACTTAATCTGGTTCTCAAAGTTAGCTTTTCTCTTCTTTATCGCCCAGGTCCAAGTTTTATACTCGTTGCACCATCTCCATAGTCTTCGTCATCAAGACTGTCAAAATCAGTGGCTTTGGTAAATTCACTACCTTTGTGGTAATGCTCTTTGACAGACTCATTTTTGCTACTTATTCTTTCTTCAGCATGAGCTACATTTGCTAAACGGGGATTTTAATAATTTTAACCTACAGCACCATAAGACTTTACTAAGTCTTAATTATCTCAAATTTCTTATTATATGATGTAGACACTCAGGTTAATAAATTGTTTAACATTTATACATTCATGAATCGATTTAAAAGAGTTTGTAGTAAATAATCAGTAAGACTCCTAATTACACATGAACTTATTTATTTATGAATCACTTGAAGTTATAACTGTACAAGTTTGCTACTTCAGCATTAAGCGGGTTAAGACATAGCATAGACACATTGAAAATGTCTATGAGATTAGGTATCATCAATTAAGCTAGATTAATTATGTTTAGTTTACACTTTTTTATGGAAATTTTTAAAAGTAGGTTTAAATATTTTTTTGGGGTATGTATATTAATAATTATTATTTTTTTGTAGTAACTATTATTAATAGTAGACAACAATTAAGCCTTTAATGATAAAGATAGTTTGGTAAAACGAATGTTTATTGAATAATTAGCAAAAGGATATTTGAAGCTAATTTATATCTCACATAAAGGGGTTTTAAAAACCTGGCAACTTAATGTATAATAATAGCAGAGAAATTAGGTGCACTTATAAATTCAATTTTATGAAATTATATTTAATTATTGATATAATACAAAAGAAATAGAAATAAAATATAATTTAAATTAAATAAAATAGTGTGAAAATTAGGATGAATGAAAATTTTAATTAAAAATGATAGATTGAGCTATAATATGTAGAAGGAATACTATAAAAACAATCCCCGAATATTTAAAAAATGACATGTAGTTTTACTTGCATTTCATCCTTTAATTTCAAATTGCCGTGATTGATCAACTCTACCTTCATCTTATTAATTGTTTGCTTATGAAGTGCTGATAGGTCTTTTCATCAATCAAATGTGTGCTTAAGTCTTCCATCTTAATGGTTCTTCTAAGTTTATTGTGGATTGGCTCTGAGAGGTTGAAACCCCCATCTACATCGTCTATGTATTGTTACTCTTCAGATCTATCTCTTTGTGGTCTACCCCCAAGGTAACTGCCATCTTCGTGTTATCCTCTGAAGCCATCTCTGCCGCCTATGCACCTTCAGCAGCCAGCCATGCACCCTCTTCTGTAGTTGCCATCGTCATCATCTCTTCTCTCGCGCCTCTCTGGCTCTCCATCATCAATAACACCCAAATTCACAAGTTTCTCTTCTTCCCTTTGACTTATTCATCAGCTGGAGGCTGGTCTCCACATAAGACATCTCGGCATTTTGGTCAAATCACTATTGCAGGCGAAGTCACGGGAAGATTTTTGACTGGTGGGCGGCCAGGGGCACCACTCGATTCTCCATGTTTATATCTACGGAGATGGGGTTCCCAACTTAGACAAATGTCCCAGGGGCCGAGGTAAGTGAGCATCTTTATTTGGAGGGACCATCCTATAGCAGTGAGCGAGTGCCCTGAGACCTATCACCTTGGCAGTTGGAACGATGATGATGATCTCCTAGACAATATACCTGCAGATCCCTCCAGGCTTCTCCCCTTCCTCTAGTGGCCAGTTCTCTTCCCCATGTGTGCGGTGGGATGCCCTTGGCGGATTCCCTTTCTTTCTAGAGGAAATCAAAAGCATGCTTATAGTTAGCCGTTTGGCAGGTCTAGGCCTCTTTATTCGGTAAGCAGCTTTCTAACGAATCGCCACATTCCTTGAAGAGCATCACTGAGGGCAAGTGACTAATCTGGGTGAACTCTAATTGAGATGATGTGAACTGGTGTTGACCAATCGTGGATAGCTGTTGCTGCTTGTCGACCATGTACTAGATAGGGCCCCCACCTCTTGCCTTGGGCGCGTCCTATGTAGTGAGTGATTAGTACTAGACATCTTCCTTAATCTTTACGTCTTTAATGGCCTCCTCCCCCTTCTTGCGGGGCGTCCTACATGCGAATGTCAGCCTCCTCCCGGCCAGGTGGCACTCCACGGCCTGCTGGATGCGGTCCCGGTAGCAGTAGATGGTGTGGGGGTCGTAGAAGGTCGACATTAGGTCCAAGATGCTCTTCGTGTTGTGGTCGTGATGTCTGATGTTCGCCAGCAAGCATGTCACCTTGGGGGCCAGCCCTGGCCAGCTCATCGTTGCTCTCTCTGATGATCAATTTCAACCCTGGGGGCAGCACGGAGGGCGACAGCTGCATCGACGACGAGGCTGGGTATTGATTAGAGTCTTCCATTGGGTGTGAGTAGGGGTCTTGCATTAGCTGGCTCTATAGATACTGTTAGGAATAATTTTTAAGTTTGATTAATAATATTAAAAGTCTTAAATACTGACCTTTGAGATTTGGTAGCTTTCTGTTTTTTGATAGGAGCCCTTATATATATTATATATATATATATATATATATATATATATTAGTACCTAGTATTAAAAATTTAAAGCTACCAAATTCCTATAATAATTATTCTTATATTCAAATTTAAATTAAACTTTTAACAACTTCCTATTCGAATTCAAATTATGCTTTTAACTGCCTGTTTTTACATATTAGTATATTGAAGAATATACTCGAGTTGCATAAATGAATTAATATAAGCTTTTTTGTATGCGCTAAAAAGTAATAAATGATAAGTTGTTTTTATGCAAAAATATATATTTAATTATTTATATTATTTTCTGAGTCATTTGTTATTTTCGCAACCAATAATATGCAATAAATTTAGCAGAAATATTGTAAACTTTAAACTACTGATATTCCTTCATCGTAAATACTCCTACCACAGATTGTTCATCCAAATTTATGAAAGATTGAAAAAATTTTGAAATTTTTTTTTAGTTTTAATAGTGTATTTTGCTGAAATTTGTGTTTAGTTGCTTGAATATATTAAATAGCAATCACTTTACAAGAAGTATTAGTAGAAGAAATGAAAATTTTCTTAGAAGTGTTGAATTCACATTCTAATGCATACAATTATTCATTTAATTAATAATCAGAATTTAGAAAATATATTAAGTTGATTTGGTAGTTTATACAAATTTTTATTTTTGAAGATTTATGATCGATATTAAAGATTAAACCTAACAGTTTCCAAAGATTTAAATGTCTTATTGTTATTTATTTTATATTTATTTTGCCATTAAATAATGGGTTAGAAGGTTGGAGGGCAAAAAAGTTAATTGAATTTTGATATTTCATTTGAATTTTAATAAATATGAGTTTTTGAAGAAAACAAAAGAAAATCACACCAATATAAACATCACCGAAAGCAGTATGGGGATTGTAGGAATAGAGATACCAAAAGGGAAGTGGAAAAGCCGATTTTGTGCAAAAGGTAAAAAATGTGAGATGCATGCACAGAGACAGAACTATGGAAAAATAGGATTTATGAATCAGATAAAATAAATATTCAAAAGTTCAGCTAAATGAAGATTGGATAATCGAACCCCAGCAAGAGGATGTATGTGACACAACCGTAAAGAAGACATAATTTCATGTGTATATGGATTGATCTCCATGCATATAAGCAGACTATATGAAAGTCAAACAACTAATTGACTTGGCTGAAGTCACTTTTCAAGGATTTGGCTAAATCATACTTACGAAGAAAGGGTGGTCCGCGATTGCTACAAAACTGGTTACAATAGTTTACTGCCCTAGTCTGATGGAGAAAGCGTTTGTGCAAAGATTCACACACAAAGAGAATACAAGACACAAAGGTTCGAGAAAGTGAGAACTCTGGGTAGAGAAACAGCAAGAGCACCGGAGAAAAATTAATGAGGAGTGGCAAAATGATAATAAACTACCAGGATGACATATCAAAGAGACCACAATGGAGGTGTGCATGAAATAATAATTGAGGCACAAGTAAAAGAAGAAAAAACCTCACACCTGATTTTATCACCTATTGTCGTGGATGACAAAGGAATTCAACAAATTGAGAAATAATTGGGGACGACTAATTGGAAGCATGAAAACAGCAGATACTCAAGATTTTGGAGAAATCAAAAGCATTCTTATTCCAGTAAGCTGTCAAGGTAGTATCAAGAAATGCAGGAACTGGGTGATTCTGAGAATTACAGAGAATAGGAAAGTTTTGGAGATGTACGCTCTAGAAAAGTTGCAGGGAGCCTAGCAGTGATCTAAAAGTATTTACACAAAATCAACCAACTCTTGAAAGAGACTGTGGGCAAAAAATTCGTAGCAAACCAAATCACTTGTTAACCTTAGATCAGCCAGGTCGCTGATCCAGAAATTGCGGATCATTGACAATACTCATGGCAAACCATCAAGCACTCGAGCTGCAAGGAAACCAATCTTCCAGATATTTCTAAGGATTGGATGAGCATGTAAATGTACTACCGAGCCTTCAATCTAGAAGTGGTATACATTAAACTGTAGATTGGAAAATCAGGAGTCACTGTGAATCAAAACCCCAAAACCCCTTAGTGAGGTTTATAAGTGCTTTGATTTGTAGGGTATAGTTGGGGTCTTATTGGGGTTAGTAGAGAAAATGCAGGTTTTATGTGAATTTAATGTATATTTAATGAATATTTAGTGATTTAATTCAAACGAATTTTATTTGCTTGTCTTTGTTATACCTCTGGAATCTTGCTCTCTTAAGTGGCACAAGTATGTCATCCAATATTTACTTTGGATAGGAGGGAGCACTGATTATTATCATCTCTACTATCTTTTTTATTTCCTTGCATACAATTTCTTACTTGATATGCTTCTAAGCTTAACTGATTGATTATTTTTCAAACTTTGTATCAAAGTAAGCCATACTCTCCATATCACTCTCTAATATAATAGCTCCAATTGCCCATATATCCCACTAAACAGAGCCATTAGTCCATTTCTCTCTGATTGGGAAGTATCCAGGTGTCCCAAGAACTTTTGCTAAAGTTATTATCTCTTATCTTAATGCTCTATTGAAATCTATAACAACTACTTCTATAGGGCAGAGGTTTATCATAACATTTTCTAGCTTCAAATCTCTATGAACATATCCAAGTTCTTGCAACTCCTTGACACCCTATATCATATCTAATAGTATATCATTCAAATAATCTGGGTGTCTGTTTTGATTCAAATAATCTCTCAGAGTCATTTCATATTTCTTAAGCCTTAATGCGATATAACCGTAGCTTAAAATGACACCATTTAGCTTAAGCAAGTTCTTGCAATCTCTTCTCTAAGCCTCTCTAAGAATCATGTATTCATTAGCAAACTCATTTTGGTACTGCTCATTCTTAAGTAGATAGCTGTAAGGATACACCTTGTATGCATAATCATCAATTACAATAAGTTTTGGTTTTGCAGGAACGCTTATTTGCAAATAGTTATCAATACAACTGCTAATCAACTGTATTTAATGCAGGTATGTTCAGAGCTTTGGCTTAGAAGCATACTAATTTAGTGTTGCCTACCGGTTGATTCATCTATTCATGTAGCTTCTATCTCTTGAGTCTCTCCTGTCAATCTCTTTATGACTCAATAGTATTTGACTTTCTCTTGGCAGGTATAAGCATTTAAGTTTCTTTATCTTGAATCAAGAACTCGCTTAAGTGATGCTTTTGCATATGTTTCTTCACTTTTGCTGAATGGGTATAGGACTTCATATAAGTTGTGCATTAATACCTGCCATCGACTTTATCATGCTTGAAATAGATCTTAGCTCTACCAGAGTGTATTTCTTTGATGTGCCTCTTCAATCTGGAATCAGTTGAGAAGAAATTTTGGCATTCATTACATTAAAATGCTTTAACTTTTTCTACTGGGAGCTGTTCTTTTAACTCCTCAACATCTTCGATTAGCGTTTAAATACCCATCTCTGCTCTCTGCTTCCTGATATTTATTTCTAGAACAAACACCTCTGATTCAAACTCAAGAGCTTTAAGCTCTGGCTCCTTTTCAATGTAGATGATCTCTGGCTTCTTAGTTTAGCCAAAGTTTAGCTAAGATTATCCACTGCCAAGAGAGACTGCTTTGCGATTTAAGTTAGCCGCCATGTTTAAATTCAAATTTAAATTTCTATTATTAATAAGTGAAAACCTCACTGGCTATACTAACTTTGTATAGGAGCTGGCACTGCAACAACAATGGTTGATTCTTAGGTGTTAGACATCATATTTATACTTAGTTTATAACTATAAATTTTCTAATTTTATGCTTAATATTTTTAATTTTAGTACCAACTGAAGAATACATTCAAGTTAGTACTGGTACCAATTAGGTTTTGAACCATTTTGGAACTTTTCCATTAAAACCTCATTAGCTTAAAATTAGGTATTAATTAAGTTTTGGTACTATTAAATTGGTACCAATTAAAATTAAACGAAATTAGTATCAGTACTAATTAAATTTAAACAAATTTAGTACTAATTTAATGGAACTAAATTGATAAAAATGGAGCTCCATCTCTGATGTTTGTTCAGCTTCTGCCAGCTTTCTCCACGTATCCTTATCAGGTTACCTCCTATAAGATGCCCATATTTAATACTAAGATTTTTAACAGTAGGATCCAGAACTCTATATATTTGAATTTGAAATTCAATAACAAGAGAAGGAACAAGGATGGAATCTATAAGTACTGCAATGAAGAGGGTTGAAGCTTAAGAAATAACCCTAAGATTTAGAAGCAAGGAAGATCTCTATCGATACCTTACTCAGCATGGTAAGCATGTGACATATACTTAATCACATACTATAGTGGGTTTTTTCATTCCAACTATGGAAGGTAACAAAATTTCATTCTTAAAAGCTATTCTCTGTGATGAGAAGAGAGCCTTCATAAACAATGAAATAAAGTTGATAGATATACCAAACTACCCAGAGATTTCAGTCACTAATCTCTACGAGGATGTGATGAATGTGAAGAGTTTGTAGTTTATCTTCCTACCAAGAAACAACTCTCTAATAAACTACCAGAGAGAAACTTTTTCTTTGGTGTTCTTGGTACAATAAAAGAGGAGTATCTCAGAGAAATAATTGAAGAAGCACATAAGAAACGATATTCTATCTCTCCTGAAGACTAGAAAAAGCAAGGCATTCTAATAAGCTCAGCTTGGCTAGAGGAACTTAAGAAGCATCCTTATCTTTCAAGCAAGATTTGACATACAACTTTGCAGGAAAATCTGGCACTGGCATTTATCTTATGAAAGAGCATGCAAATGTTCACAGAGAAAGAAAGTCGCAGATAATTTATGAGGTGAGCAAGAGGCTTTATAAAGATGTCTAAAAACCAGATGAAATAAACATAGATACAGGAGCTGGCACTAAGAGAAGAAATATGTGCACAAGCAAGGCATAAGAAGATGAGAAGAAAGAGAAACCAAACCCCTTTATGGGTTAGTTTAATATGTGAACTTATTCATTCATTAAAATCTAAAACTTATTTATAAACATTCATTCTTCCCCCTCTCGCACAGACTGTTGTCTTATCTACGCATACTCTCTTACAGCTGCTTTGATTAAGTCTACTGTATTGATGTGCAAATCATGCATAAGATGATACAGCAGCAGCTTCTTGCAGTGAGTCTTGATTTAACTCCAGTAGAATTCAATTCCATTAAATTATGGGCTATAAGAACGTTGTATACAGGAGTTATGTTTAGCTCTTCATAAGCTTTCTTAGACTCCTTAGTCTTATGAACTGAGAGGTTATCAACAAACGGGATGATCTCTTGTTACTATACTTCTCTCTGAGCTTATGTAGGAACTCTATATACTACTCTCGCTTAATAGAGCGAGGGTGAATAACATAACTCTCTAAGCCTGAATCTTCACTTGTACCAGCTAAAATTGCATGGGTGACTACCTTTACTTTTTAGTCTTAAACTTTAATGTTATCGTAAAACCCCATAGATCAATTAAGACATGAAGATTGGGGAAATATAAATTAAATTAAAAACTAATAATTATTGGCTAATATTAAACATAATTAGGCTAAAATCTAATTTACACACCCTGATTGGTTTATTTTATAAGGACAATTAATCGAGCAAATAGTTTTAATAATTAGCCCAATCATTAAAATTGTACGCCAATAATAATTAATTTTAAATTTAATTTCTATTTTCCCCAATCTTCATGTCTTAATTGATCTATGGGGTTTTACTTCTTGTACCATGACTTATTAATAAAAGTGTTGAAGGTAAACACAGCTTCATCAGCGTGTATGAACTTGATGTTATTATCTATAGCTCTCTGCATTAATCATATATATAGTTTAAATTATTACTATAAAATGGCACTGTAAAATCAATCACTCTCTTCACTCTGTTGACAGTCTTGAAAGTAATACCATTTCTTTTATAAATGTTTGCTATAGTTTAAGGAGAGATACGCATGTCAGGAAACTTGCGATGAAACATCACAGCTCGGTGTTCTAGTGGAAAGTGTGCCCAATACTTTAAGGTCTTCGAGTCGCAGAGGTAGTCAATATGGTGCTGTGAGAACTTTTATTTTCTTGCAGGATGCTTTCAAGTGCCTGAATTATAATGATAAACAGCCAACAAGCAATGATACGTAACTGTTGAGGCACTCTTGAGCAGGAGCTTTGCTATAGCTGCATAATTCATTACTGGTTTGACTTAGTCTATATTAATACTCGTACCATACCTAAGCTTAAGCAGTAAATCTAAATATTACTCATCATTTATAGACCCTAAATTTTGCTAATTTCTATTTTTCATTTTGCAAATTGGCCTAATTTCTCTACTAACCCCAATAAGACCCCAACTATACCCTACAAATCAAAGCACTTATAAACCTCACTAAGGGGTTTTGGGGTTTTGAATGCAGAGGAAACTGAGTTAGTGGCTGAGAAGAGTAATGAAGACATATGGAAATTGTCAAGTGAGGAGAAAAGTACTGAAACTACCTACATAAAGTCACATGTTGATACATACTATAATAATTTTATTAAAACTAATTTTAATTAATTATTGTTAGTATATTAAAAACTTTTCTTATGAACTTAAAGTCTTTTAGTATCTAAATTTTCTTTTCCTTATATGTTTTGTTTATGGATTTTTTATAGTTTAAAATTGGTTAGCCCCTGAGCAAAATGTTAATGGGCCGAATTTTAAGAGCAAATTGTTAATAGATTAGAGAAATTCTTATACATACTTACCTTTTCAGTCACAAAAATGAAGCCTTTTAAAGATGGGGGTTAAAAGTTAGGAGAAAGAAACAGTAACAACTGGTCAGACAAACACAGCAATCTGTCCCATCTAAAAAGATATTCGTAAGGAAAAATTGTTTTATTAAAAATCGTATAGATTGCTTAGATGAATGGGTCCTGGAGAATGGCAACAAAATGGAACTGGTTGACCAAAAGAAGACCTATATGAGTGTTTCAGCGATGCAGAGGAAGTCTTAGGAGGAGTAGAAAGCTTCAATTGCTCTCAGCATTGAAAAGGAAAAGGAGGAAGTGAACCTAGAATAGGAGGATAAGCAAAGCTAAATCTTATCCAGAGCATCATGCTAGCTAGACCAAAATTAATTCTCTAAATAGAGGATTGTTGAAGATTAGAAGGCAATTGAGAAGAATAGGGAACAAGCAAGGCATACAAGGATGAGTAACCTAACAGGTAGGATGAGGTAGAGAAAAAAGGTAGTGATCTCCAAACGGAGTAATGAAATACATTGCAGTTTATATATCTTAAAGGAGTATTGTGCATTTAATATACCTTTGAGTAATTATCTGTCTCCTATCTAAAATGAGTTTTTATATATTAATTTTACTTTCCAATGAGATAATTTATTTAATAAATTTCATATCTTTATATTTCTATCTAATTAATTCATTATAAATAATGTAATTAAATTTCAATGAGGAAAACTATCATTCTAAATATTTATATAAAACCAGTTCCCTGTATAGTACAATAATTTTTAAACTATTAACAAATCCTAAAAAATGCCTGAGTATGAGTGTAATGAAATATTATTATATCTACAAATGTTAAAAACAAAAGAATTAATAAATAAAAGAAATATAAATTAATTTTACATGCCAAATAATAAAGTATTGTTTATGAATGCTTTGAATAATATTTGCTGAGAAAATATATTGAGACAAATTATAGTAATTAATCAGAAGATAATTAGAAATCTAACAGGAAAATAATGGAAAAATTAAGTTGCTTGTCATGGAGATTATAATCATATTAAATATATGTTAACTACTAAAACAATAATTTTTATTAAACTTTTAAATATTTTATTGTATTATCATTAAATTATAGTATTTTTTCGATTTAAATTCAGGCTTGAGGTACAAATAACTTTAATCTTAAAAACAAAATACAAATTAAATGACTTAACTTATAAGAATGGTGTCAATAGAGTAGATAGTGAGGCAAAGTTATAAGCTCAAGTTGAGAAATAGAATTAATTCCATTATAAAAATGATAAATTTACCACAACACTAAAAAATAAAGCAAATTATGCATATTTGAGATCATATTTTAAAAAAACTCTTTTCTTTATTCTGAGCAATTTTACCAACTTTAGTCTTTTACTAAAAAAGTGTTAATTCTCACATCACGAGTAGACCACTTATATATATTATAAGCTAACTACGCGATGAGAGGAATTCTAAATGAAAGACACAATCTAACACTATTATTCCAAGAAGCTAACTCGATGCCTTTGTAGTGTAAGGTCTCGGAGAATGAGTTCAAGCTGATCTGGTTTAAGCAGCTCTGTAAATAGAAAAAAAACATAGTGTCAAGGCTACTTAAAAAGTCTGCTTCGAACATCTTAGAGCTGTAAGGTTACTCTGAATCTTTACGGCTAAGTGTGGCTTTAATCCTTGAAACTCAAGTAATGAACTGGGAAATTAAACTAAAGAAGGCGGTGCCAACTGAAGAGTCTCACTAGTGGAATCAGAGTAAAAGGGATTAACTCGATGGACCCATCCAACTTAGTAGTGTTCATGCTAAGAAATAAGAAATAAGATATAGATTATAATGAATATTGGAAAATCATTTAAATTAAAAAGATCTTGATTTTAATTTCAATGATGTTGTGAAACAAGATATAGATGAAGAGACTGCTGCTTCAATATAGGGAGACTTGTCCAATGTGGAAGCAGTTGCGATAGGATAAATCATTAGATTACGATGTAATATATATATACTCTTTCATATCTTACAATTTATAAAAATAAATAAGAAATAAAACTGTTAGATTAGTATTACCGATTAATAAAATAAAATAAAATTTATACAATAAATAAATTGATTTATAATAAGCCCAAAGATGACATTAAACTTAATAAAGTCTAAGATAAAATCTAAGTTCAAGAAGTTAAATCGAGAGTTATAGTCGTGATAGTATCTACCGAGATGAAGCAGCCAATAAAGTATTGTAATTACGCTACACCGACAAAAGACAGATGAATAAAACGAAAATAGATCACAATAATCAGTGAGTTAACAATCAAATCGATAACTTCCTTATAGCCAAAGTGATTCAAAATGAATAACAAATAATCCTGGAAAAGTAAAATGTGAAGGAAAAGTAATCACTACAATGAATAAATGACAAAGATCACTGGGACATAGAAATCAATAAGGAAACTATAATAGACACTTTAACAAAATTGGAAGATCAAGTAGAATCAGATGTGTGTAAAAAGGCTATCATCAAATCAAATGATAAATTAAAATGAAGTGAAATAAACTTATGCATGATTAATATAAACGATTACGATTATGAGGAATTAAATTGGAGAAAACCTAATTATAAAAGGATAAATGATGTAATTTGAAGTGACAGTAAATCTATAAAAGTAATAAATACTATCAAACAATACCAAAAGCATACCAAGAGAAGGGAAGGTAAACACTAAAATTATTCTCAAAAATTGAAGGATAGTGATTTAAAATTCCAAGTAAATTTAATGAGAAAAAATAGGGGGAAAATTATTAAGTGATAACAATTTGAAAAATGAAAATGGAATTTATAAGATATAAGAACTTCATATATTTGCAAAGGATCTTAATATTTACTGTATTGCTAATAAAACAACCTTAATAACATGGAAATATGGATGATAAAAAATACTAAGCTCAGTGTCTAAAGATAATATTGAAAGTGAAAACAACAGCGGGATGCAGTACAAGTTAAGAAATAATAAAACTAAATATAGCCCCAGATTAAAGAATAGAAAATATAAAATACCAATATTAAAAAACACTGCACAATATAAATACTGTTTTTAAAGCAAATAAGCATTCCCAGATTAAGCTAGTGATGCTTTGGTCAATTTAATTGAATAAGTTTGAATAATTATTACGATTAAAAACTTTGTAGACCATTTTATAAATGCATTGTTGAGAGTGTGGAGACCTAACTCATATGCACTATAATTAACCTTAAATTAAACTTATTTAGCCATTTTTTGGAGGCTTCCTCTAGTGTATAATATACAAAATCTGTAAAAGTTTCATTAGCAATTATTATTAATATTATATAAATGTAAATGTATCAAGCGTTCCTTCTAAATTATACTTACAATTAATGAATGACATTTAAATGATTTCTGCTCAAGAAGCCAAATTAGTCAAATAATTATCATAAAACTAAATGCTTTTAGATCATCTTATTATACCAAGAGACACTTTAAGATTCCTGCGGTCTACTCTAAAAATAAAGATATTTATTATATTTCAAATATTAGTAATTGATTTTTAGTGAAAACTGCAGCTACTAATATTTTAAGTAGAGAATTTGTGACATTCATATAGTTTATATATATATTTAAGACTGGTTAATATTCAATATGATGGAGTGCTGCATTCTTTAAAGGTATGCAAGCTTTAATTGCATAATTTAAAAGTAAAATTTATAAAAAAGACAATTTCTTAGGGAAGTATATGACGTCTACCATTTATACCTTTAAAAGGCACTTATGATTAAGACATTCTAAAACAATACTATTATAAAAATGGCATTTCAAATACTTCTTCATTATGTCTAAGTGCTCTTAAACTAAGGTAAAATTTTTGAAGTATAGAATGAATTCAAAATAGTTATAAATGCATGTTTGTAGTATAAGCAGGGGAAGTTATAACATTTATACATATTTTAGCAATCTTAACACATTTTAAGAAAACACAATCATGATGCAAGAAAAGATTCACTGTAGTGCGCTCTGTAATCCCTTTCATACTGATCCATGATTTCTTGTTATTACCTGTGATACTTTTTCTCATCTTTAAAGTTTTATCTCTTAAGCGTTGAACTTTTGTCTGGAAAATCTCCTGACAAGTCTCAAAGCTAGCTGGTCATAGTATCTTCCATATTATGTTCCTAGATTACAATCGTTTTAGCCACTTTAATTAACCTTAACCAGCTACAATACTTAGAATTGGCAAATAAAGGTCTAGTTTGGAGTGCAACTGGCTTCTCGACTTAATTAATCTTATTATTTTTAATTAATTCTTAATTTAAATTAGAAAAAGAGCGCTCTTTTTATCAATTTTACTTCTCTAAAACTCAAAGCTGAAGTAGGTCTTTGTTTTTCCTTTTTGAATATATTATTATATGAATTTAATGATTTTCGCTTGCCCTAGCGATGAGGAATATCTCAGCGTAATCTTTAGACTCTAAGACACTAAAATGCAAGGTTTAGCCTAAATAATTGAAATTTTATCAATTAAGACTGTGGGATTTGAATTAAGATTTAATTAAGAATTAATTAAGATAACCTTAAATTCTTTTTAATTTAAATTAAGAAAGTTACCGCCAATCTTAATTAAAAGCGCATTTACAATGGATACTGAACAAGGAAGTTAATCCTCAATTAAATCCTTTAGTGATAAGGACAATAATAAAAAAGACTACTAAGCTATTTTCCCCGAGAATATTTTAGTTCCTGGAGATGCTGAAACCCCAGGATTCTTGGGAATGTAAGCATATGAAGGAGATTTAGAGACTAACGCAAGGAGCGTGGAAGGAAGCCAGTTTATTATGGAGCAGAGTATCCGTTACTTATTGATAGGGCTAAGTTAATACTTCCAACAAAAAATTATAACATAGAGAAACTGCTCGAGCTGGAGGAGTCTAAGCCCTTAAAAGATTCAAAGGATCTTCCCAGATTTATAAGCAAATACATCTTAAACAAGACTTCCAAGTCTTTTTCAAAGTCAGTTCGAGCCTAATCAGTCGCTGGCCTTGACGTTCAGCAAAAGATAAAAGTTGATTATAGTTAATTACAGCAATTATACGTGCCTTTTTATACTACTAAAGGAAATATATTCAACGAACAAAACACACTGACACCTTAAGCTATTTATGGAGCTAAGATCCAATCAAAGCTAACGTCAAATTACTTGAGGGAATATATGCTTTTAAAGCCCTAAGAAAGATATCAATTTATAGAGCAGATTTGCTAGAGAAATAGGCAGAGCTTGTTAGAGTTCTTAATTAATCTTAAAACTACGTGCTCATCGAGTTTCTGCGATGGAATGTTTGGGCTTATTGACGAGCTAAACTAAAACTCCAAAATGCACTTACTGATAAAAACCAGACTTTTTGTTTAGTCCTTACTATACTACAGAAACGAGCTGATTGTAATAGATCAATACCTTCTCAAATATTCTATGACTCACTTACCCAAAGGCCAAATTCTGAGTAAACCTTGGGCCTCTCAAACTACATCTTCATCTATGAAGTTGAAAAATCTTCATAATAGTAAGAAGAGCTTGTTTTCTTGACATCAAAAACATTGGCATTATTCCCCTTATGGTGGGGACTTTTGCATAATTTAAGGTCGACCCACAAGTGATGAAGTTGCTCCCTAACACTCTATAATGCCTCAACAAACCCTTTATACAAGTTCTAAAGTAAAATAAAGGTCTTAGATTTATTAATGGAATTCCAATCAACCTTGTCGGTGATTTTGTTTAAATATGTGTTTAAATATGTACCCTCTGTCAATCAAGAAACTACACCGAACTCGACTAGTTGATAAACAATATTAAAGAAACTTTTATTAAAAAATGGGACTATTTAGACTAAGCTGACATTTGTATGTTGATAGCTCAGATATCAGTTGAATTAAAAGAAAGAAATCCTAGCTGGATTGGAAAAGTTACCGAGATAGCTGAAGTTGTTAAATAAATAACTTTTATCCAAATTGAAAAAGGAGTTAAGAACATACCAGACTTAATGGCTAACCTAATAAATGGCATTCTTCACTCCATTAAACAAATCATAAAGAATCCCAAGAATGTAAAAGACATAAGTGGCTAGTAATTTTACAAAATGGTTGGCAAGTTCAAAAAACTCAATAAGGGTAATGAGCAGGCTTAAAAGTTTTGTTATGAACTTTAAGACAACTTAACAAAGCAATATCAGCAAATAAAATCTCTAGAAACACTGATAGGGTTCAACCTCCTGGCTCTCTAAAACTCTGCTTAGCCTATTCAATGTGGACAAGCGAGGTATTTTAATTTATCAACTTTGGCATAGGAAATGGCAAAACCTTCTTTTGTGCAATAATTGCTGTTATATTGACCAAGGAACAACAAAGAAGTACTATAATTTTGGGCAAAAATGATTATCTTATCCTCAGGGATGAAAAGAGATTTCAAAACACTATAATTAAAAACAATTTGAGCATTAATTGCGACCAGTGTGAGATTATGCTTGGGGTTTACTTAATGACTTAGAAGTACTTTGAGAGTCAGATATACGATAAGCCGTTCAGAGAGTTCTTAAAGAACTCAATACTAATTGTTGACGAATATGACTGGTTTGTTTTCGAAGGCTCCTCTACAGCAATGTCTGACTGGATTCGATTCTTTCAGATTCCTCATAAGCTAATATGCTTAGTGGGCTCAATGCTTACTTAGAAAGAGGAGATTTGCTTGGATGTGGCGTTTGGGACCAAAGAGATAAAGTTTCCCACTCTATCGTCCTAAAAATCGGACAAGAAGGTTAATGCTTCTGATATTCTACTTAATTCCTGTTTGCAAAATTACTGTAAGTACCTATATAAACTGTACATGAAACAAACTTTGCAAACACCTGTGATTATAGTAGCTTCAGGGACTTACTAGATAATAGATGCATGCTTTAAGAAGTTTCGGGAACTTCAATTCTATAGCATGAAAAGAGTTAAGGGTTCTAAAGCGGACGCATACTTGGAGGGCAAGTTTAATATTAGAAATAGCAGCAGAAGATTCGGGTCTTACTTTTAAGTGATATGCAAGGCAGGGGGACAGATCTTCAAACCTCAAAAGAAATTGAGGATAGTGGTGGACTTTTACCTAGCAATAAGCAATGTGTTTTCTAAGAGAACAACTTAGTAAATAATAGGCAGAGTAGCAAGACTAGAGAATAAAGGGCAATGGAGACATGTGTTGCTGATATCAGGCTAGCAGGATACAGTTGAGCAAGCAATTCATAATAGACAGGATTTCTTGAAAAATGAGAATCATAAAAAGTTTTTAAAACTTTAGACGATGCTAAGTTAATCCTATTAGCAGAAATAAATTAAGTAGTGTCCTGAGAAACATTAAGTAGAAGATTCAACTCGTGAAGAATAAATAGCAAAAGGTTAGAGTGAAATAAGCTCATTTGCAGATGAGAATGACAATCAACAAGAAGGCTAAAACCATCAACTATATGATATGATACAGGAATAGAATAAGCTTTAAATTGAAAAAAAATAATACTGAAGAAGTGCAGAAAAAGAACTGCTGCAAGTCCCCATTAATGTAATGGACTCACATTTAAAGATAAGATTGCTTTGGCAAACAGTAAACCCCAAACTCCATCGTCAATAATAGAAAAGCAAACTATTATAAGTGATAAAGATCCCAATTTAAACTAGGGAGATGATTCCAAAAAGAAAGCAATCAAGAAAAGAGAACTAAAAGTTACAGAAAAGACCGATAAGCAAAACAAGATTTAAGCCTAGAAACTGAATAAGCCAAAATCTAACCCAAAAAAATAAGCTACAAAAAAGAGTCATGATCTTAACTCTGTTGAACGCAAAAGCCAATTAGACACCAAGATGACCTCGAATGTTTTATAAAAGAGGGTTACAAGATTATCGATTAAATAATGAGACTGGAAGAAGAATAGTGAGTTAATTAATAATAAGTATACTGCATAAATGTTTGAGTAATCTTTTGTGTTTAAATTTTGTTAATAAAGTTAAAGGATTGTAAATCTTAACGTGTTGAAATCAGTGCATGTCATTATTGTTGTTATATTAATTCAAGTTCTAAAAAAGGGGGTTTCCATCTTCGTCAAAGATTCCTGATTAATGCAACTGCATTACCAATTATTTATATTTATTAAGCTCTTCTAATTGCTTTTGAAGATTACTCATCTCTTAACGGACTCTTTTATTTTGCTAAAGGTAGTTTTACTTGCTCTAATTTAGCTATTGCTCTTCTTGTTTGATCTCTTAATTTCTTTGTGTCTTCGTTTTCTCTATGACCCCAGCTTTAGAAGGAAAGCTGACCGTCCTTTTTGCCCTAATGTTAAAATGAAAATAAATAAGAATTACTGCTAAAGTTTAATAAGTTGTTGAGGGCTTGCACGAACTCATGTCGCATTCCCACTATCATGTTCTGGGAGTTATTTAATCTATCTCTTCGGTCCTCTTTAGCCTTTTAAACAATTTGCTGAGTGCCTTAAGGGTCGATAGTCATTATCATATCACATATCCATTGCTTATCCAAGTGCAGCCTTTCGCACTGGTCAGGGAGAAAAGAAAGAGCTTGCTAATTCCTTTAAGCAAAATTAATAAAGCCATCTGCCGTGAGTCTCTCGATTTATGGAATGGCAGTAACGATTATTTCATTTCTCTTTAGGTACTATGAAAGTTTAGATAAGAATAGTTTACATTTTTCTCTCCATTTATTATGTTCTTCAGAAAATACACGTTGGTACAAGTCAATTTAGGTAAATAGGCGTTGCACTCTTAAGTTAGAAACTCATAGAGCTCCTTTTTACTTCCAATCTTTTAACGTATTTGATTTACGTTCACTTCAGTAAGTCCAGGTCTTCCTTCCATCTATCTCAGGAGACAGTGCAAGTTAATTTTCAAAGTTTAAATAATTAATTTTTAATAAGTAATTATTAAATAAGTAAATTAAATAGGGACTATTGATATCAAGAAAAACTTTTGACGTAAATACAATTCTCTTTAAAGAAATCCTTCTACACAAATCATTGATAAGTAAAATACACGATGAATCATTTAAGAACATTGAAATCTAAGATCACAGATTTTTTCTAGAAAACTAATGGTAATAACTAAAGTTAAACTGGGCATGAAGAGGAGTCATCAGATGGGAATGAAAATATAAATTTCTCAGTTGATTAGAACTCATAATACTATACCTCAAATCTGTTAAAGTGCGAACCTCAGCTAGCCTTACCTATCTAAATTTCATTGCTCAGAAATTACGATATTAGTTAGCTCGAGAAGCAAGTACTGAAGAAGATTGAAGCTGAAATCCCACAATATTAACTCTAAGATCCTAGAAAAGTGGACTTGAATTCTTAGTCTAACTCTGAAACCTGGAGTATGTGAAGCAAAATAGATGTTATGAGATCAATTCTCATAGCAATAATCATAGTTAAAACCTTCAAAAAGTTTGATTCAAGCACAGAAAGGGAGCTTTTAGAATAGATCTTGCATGGCGACGGAGCGAATGAAGACCAATAAAAAATTATTGAAAGGTAGATCTAGCTTAGCATTGATAGCTCAACAAACCTTGATTTAATAGGCCAAAGTAATCTTAAAGTCACAAATGCAAAACGTAAAATAAAATACAAGGACAAGAATAAAGTTCCAAGTCAAAAGAAATTAAATATATTAATTGAAGAGCACAAGGTACTAATAAGCAACTTGTAATGACGATACAAAATGAAAAACAGATAAATAAAAAGTGTATTAAATTCTGTTTAATCAAGTGCAAAAGCAATTAAAAATAATACTCCATTTAAATAATGGCAGCTACAGCATCTCCTCAAATGCTGCATATAAGATTACATTATGATGAGAGGCTGCCTAAACAGTAGCAGGTAAGTCTAGCAGCATGTGTAGAATTTTACTGTCTTTAAACTTTCTATTTCAAGGATAAGAACATTCTTGAAAGAAGAGACTACCCTTAGCTTTAGAGAGCAATATTATCTCAGTCCTTGAGTTAACATTTTAAAGTCTAAGATTTAGAGATAGAGAGCAGCGTTCTACTTTATCCAAAATATTTTCGAAGGGAAAACTATAATAAATATTGATGAAAGTTAAATCAAGTTCAGCCAAAATAGGTCAAAGTCATGGAAGGCAAGATGATTACTAAATCACACTATTCAATCGAAAAGACTAGATCAAATAGGAATTGTTACAGGACTCACAAGTCAAAGCGAAGCATTCTTTGTTGTCAACAAAGAAAAAACATGTAGCCAAGCCGTTTATTACTTCCTATTGCAATTGGTAAATCATTTAGACATCCGCGATGAGAATTGGAGAGCTACTACAATTATTATGCTAGATAATGCATCTTACCACAGAAGTGAATTCTTAATGCGAAAGCTCAGGCTTCTCAATTTACCGACTATGTATCTAGGTCCTTATCATTTCATGCTTGCTCCAGTCTAGAGTTTTTTTTTGCGTAGATAAAAAGAGAGATAACTTACAACTTATTAAACACATAAAATTAATTAAATGCTAAAATTAAAAAAATGATAAAAACCTGTAGAAGGTGCATTACTCTTAAATTTAATCACTTTCTGAATAAATTTAAGACATGAATTGCGAATGGGCCTAAAAATGTTTCATAAATCTATAACTAATGCACTTAATGACATAAGCCTATAGAACATTTGAAATTGAATCACACTGCTAACCTAAGGTTCAATTACATGGAAGTAGTAAGTCTCAAGAATAAATATTTATATGAATTTATTCATTAATTTACTTAGAGCTTGTTATTATTTATTTCAAAGAATTGGGAATTTAGTAATTTTACTCAAATTGTAAAGTATTAAAAGGTTATTTAATCAAAATCTAAAAGTTCAGATCTAAAGCTTTGTAAAATTCAAACATTAACCCTTAAACTAAATTAATTTTTGATAATAAGACTTTAAAATTAAATAAAACTATTTCCAAAGTTATATAAAAGTCATTGAATAAAGATGAGTTCAATGCTATAATAAAAATTCTCTATAAAAAATAGTTATTTTCTAGTATTTTATAGTTTTTATTCGACTTATTTTATCATATATAAACAAAAAGCAAAAATATTTTTATTGAGAATACGAAGAGAGTATATCCGCTTTAAATAGCGCTGATATCCGCGCACTCTAAATTAAAAAAAATAATTTCAATTAATATTAATACTATTTGTTGCAAGTTTATATAAATATATTCCTCATAAAATTAAATAGGATTATTTGCAATACTACAATTTTGTAAAAATTCATACAACTTTTATATCTTTCTGATGCATAGACGTCTTTATAAAATAATATTAACTAAATAAATTGTATTAAATTTTTAATTTTACATGCTTTAAAAGAAAGCGGATATCCGCTTATCATAATTTTTGATAAATTTATTTCAATATGCTTATTTCTATAAATGAAAAATTTCCTCTTAAACCTTAAACACCTATTAAACTGTTTATTTCATATATAATAAAGTTATTTAAGGTGAGCGGATATCCGCGCTTTCAAATTATAAGTTAGTTAAATAATGATAACTTTAGGTTAATGATTTAAAATCAAATAAATTTAAACATATAACTGTTTATACTAAAATTAAACCATCAATCTTAGTCGTGACGTATACGTATCTGAGTGAGTTGACGTGGCAAATTCCGTGACGTGGCAGTCATGAAGTAGAAAACTCCGAAAAACCATTCTCGCTATTACCTAGTCTTCTCCCAAAATCAAGATGTCATCCCAATTTGTACCTGGGGACGTAGCTCGTGAGATCCAACTAGATAACAGAAGATGGAGAAAAACGCTTACCGGTCCCACCGTTGCTGAGAAACGTAATCCCTATCCTTTCGCTGTGGTAGCTTCAGCACCCTAACCCGGTGTGGGAGAAAAATCCTTATCGTTTGCTTCAATGGTTTTCGTCTTCTCACTTTCGAAGACAGAGCGTACCTTCATCCTGCTCCCTATTACCTAGGAAACTTAACTCAAGCCAGGTAATTTATCTAATACAGGGAAATCTTAGGATCCAGCTCACTAGTACACTGACAGATTGAACCCCGCCGATTGATCCCTCATGCGTTGCGCCCAGCAACCCCTTACCTGCCCTCGATAGGCCTTAGTGTAGTAGAAAGCTCTATCAGAAAGTCCCTAGTTGTTGGTACCACCTAGCAATTATAATGATAACTTAAAAACAGTTTTCTCTACTTTTATATTAAAAATTTTATATTAAATAAATAGTTGGTCAACCTTTAAGACTAAATTAGGTCCTTGACTCTAATAAATTAATCCTTAATTTCAACGCAATAATATTGAGTAATTTATTATTTTAAGAACTTTAAAGCAACACCTATAATTGTATTTACAGATCTTTTATTTAACAATCTCAATTAAAATAATGATGAAAAATGAACTTGTTAATCAAGCCAATTTTGTTTAAAATTTTCTATAGAAATTTGGTATTAATTAGTTTTTACTATCAAAAAAACTAATTTATTACTTTTAAAATCAAGCGCGGATATCCACTCAAACAAAATAATAATAATAAAATATTTATTTTAGATGGAAACATCTAGTAAATCTCGTTTAAAGTTAAAATATTTTATTCATAAAATACTGTTATTACTAATACGAAAACTTATAAAATAGAATAGTGTTGATATTTGTTGAAGGCTATATAGTTTCCTCAAATTAACTTAAGAGTAATTCAAATTAATAAAACAACATAGTTTATGATAAAAGTCTAGCCAGACTATTTTATTAAAGTATTCACTAATTTATAGTAATAATATAAATAAAAGATCGAACAACCTAGAAATTTATTTTCTTAATTACCAATTTATAATAATATGTTTAGAATAGATTAAAAGTGGAAATGAAAATTGTTTCAAAATCAAAGGTTAACAAATTCAAAACCTTAAATCAAATATTCATTACAAAACCAAGTTTTTTGTATAAATTCAAGAAGAAATTAATCAACAGTTATAATTAATTCAAATTAATATCGATTTAATCGGTAGAGGCAAATAGTCTAATCTTAACAATGCTTTTAAAAACAAGAAAGATAATGAAAGCAGAACTGCATATCTCTGCATTTATTGTAGCCAACTAAATAGGCCAAATCAACTTCTGTCTTCCAAAAATATTAGAGGCCATGTAATAACCTCACATAAAACTATTGTCACAAATCAAAAGATTTCTTTTTAAGGTTTCAAGGTAGTCGAGGGTCGAGATTATCTAAAGACCAGCCAAAAAATTTAAGCCTCGGACACATCGGAAGTAAAGAATTCAATAAGGGCTAAATCAGAATACGATGTAGATTTATCAAATTAAAAAACTCGTGACTACGACTCATTTGAAAGTGGTGATGAACAAATGGAAGTTGAGAGATAAGATTTTAACTAAGTACTTTCTACATTTTAGGAAAATGGGTATTTAAACTAATTAGAGAAAATTAACATAACTACTATAACTACAGATAGGAAGCCCGATTTTTTCAGTGAAGTCAATGAGCAGGTTTAATGCAAGCATTAGATGATAAATTACTTAATTAAATGCCAATAAATTAAGAAATAAAATTAAAAGGCTGAGAAAGTAATAATTGATTTTGTCACAACTGAAAACTAAAACAAAAAAGATTGCTTAGAGAGTTAAAAGTTTATCAGATAACTAGGTTAATCAAGTTGAATTTACAAAGAAAAATCTTGTGAATTTTATCTAAGTTTACAAGAATAATCACTTAAGCGATAATTTACAAAAGCAGCATACTGTAAATAAATTTATAAATAAATGCTTTAATTATCTTCTTGAGCTTGTGGAAGAAGTCATAAATTATTTATACTCAGAGTAGTAGATGATTCTCAGTGATACTATTCAAAAAATTTAGTAATCAAGCGATATAGACTTCAAAAAATAAAAAGAACAAATTGATCAATAAAGATAGCAATACGATGAAATCTTAGAAACTTATCAAGGCATCCTCGAGAAAGTAGATGAAAATTTGGGAAATAATTTAGAAGAATTAAACAAAATCCCCTCGATTCCAATTAATGCAGATTTAACTAAAAAGGGGTTCTGCAAAAGTTTGTCAAGTGTCCATCAAAATATATATGGATAAAAATTTTCAGCAGTAGCAATTGACTACGCCTGGCCAATAGATTTGAAAACTGAAAGTGGAAATCAATTTATTCCTTATTAAACTTTATCTACGAAAGATCTTTATGAGCTTGAAATCGAAGACTTGAAAGACCAAGGATATCTTTTCATGTGGACAGTGGCACAGAAATTTGTCTCATAGGATTAAAAGGAAATGTCCCAACTACCATGAAATCATTTAATGATGATGACATAATTGAAAGTGTACCTGGGAAAAACTCTGCAAAAACAAAGGCATTAAAAGATATTATTGAGAAACTTTGCCTAGGTGGACATTATTTAGAGTTGGTTGCTAGGGAGAATAACTTAATAGTTGGGTGGGTGCCAGTTTGAAATGAGATATGAGCTTTCATGTCAATTAGTTTTAATTTGCATATAAAATTCATTCTATACTTCAAAAATTTTACCTTATTAATTATCCGATAAAGCAGCAGAAAAATTAGTAAAGGTTAATTATATCTTTTTTAAATAAATTTACCATTCTTCCTAATAAAGCATAAAATAATAGCATACCTAAGATTAAGTTTATTATCTACAAAAAGTGAAAATAGCTTTAAGATCAATTAAAAGATGAGAAATATTGCTGATTATTAACTCAAAAATTATTTAATGTTGATGATAATATTTTGTAACTTTACTATCAAAAATATTAAATTTTATTCATTGATTATTTTAGGTTTTGATTTGATAATTTCATTTGTAAGTCTAGTTAAAATAATTCCTGTAAAATTGTAATTTATATCAAAATAATTGACTTTGATTGATGAACAAACAACCATATCATCATGAATTTATTGTGGAGACTTTGTGATAATTAGTAATTGATAATCGTTAAACTAATTGATTATGCTAATGATTTAGTAATGAGCTTCTACAAAGCATAGAATTATATAGCTTATTTAAGTTTAACAATTAAATATATAAATTTAAAGCAATCATGAAAAAAAATCATTAAAAATAGTAAATTAAAGAAGAGGTTTACACTAAATCTCATTGATAGTTCACAATTAATATTTTTCAATTTCTTATGTAAATATAATAATCAAGAAATAATTGAATTTTTATTGGATATTTACTCATATATTTTTCGGGTAAATAACTTACTTCGAGATTATTTAGTCAAAAAAGTGAAATCTTTTTTAATCGTATGGAAAATAAAAACTCGTTTATAAAGAAATATTAATTGATTTATTAGCATAAAGTAATTCTCGTCTTAATGATTGTTGTTTATTTTGGGAAATTAAATTGTTAAGATAAAAAAAGGATCAGTAGGAAAATAAGATATAAGAAGGAGGCTATTAAAATTAAATAAACAAATAAAATTAAAATAATAAAAAATAAAAAATTGCCAAAATAAAAATATGAAATAATAGGCGAAAAAATGAGTAACTGAAGTAAAAGAATAAAAAAGTTAAAAATACCAAAACATATATGAAATAAGATATTAATAAGTAAAAATATAAAGGAAAAAAATAAGAACATATAATTCTCCTAAATTTAAAATGATACGCATTATTTTCGAAATTTACTAGATTCGAACTACGTTATGAGATATGCAAAAGATGGAGGAAGAAGTGAATAAAAATATGTTGCTATAAAGAAGGTTAAAAGAAACACATATATTATTATATATTAAAAACTCATAAAGAAAAAACACTGTTTACAGTCAAAAACATCGAATTCTTATATAATTTATATAATCTTGAGAAATTATATTAAGCGTTTCCAAAAAAATCAGCTCCAAATTTCATAGTAATTTTGCAATATTTTACTATTTTTAAAGAATTTTGCTATAAAATGTCAAAATTGTTTTCGGGTTTTGGAAAGTTTTCGAGCATATCGCATACTTTTTGTCATTTTCGAAAAAATCTAAACTCCTCTTTGGGACTTATCGACCCAACAATATTGTTAATTACGGGTCGCTGATCACAAATACGCCATTATAAGAACGATTGGGACAAGAAATGACCACGAACGAGGATCTGGAAGATTTGGTGTGACTCAAATTGGTGTTTTCGTAGGCTTAGAGTCCTCTTTAGGGAAATGAGAACCCCTTTTCGTCACTATCCCGACTACTAAGCATTTTCATCATGGGTTTCCTAGGTAAATCGAAGTCAGAAATGAAAAATGTTAATGGTTCGCGAGATAGATTTGTCAGAAGTTCATCGCAATTCTACTATTAGAGCTGTTCCTTGATTTTTTATCATCATCATATGGCAAGTAACTGACGTGGTTGAGGTATCTGTCTGTCTGTCCCCGTCTTGTTAGTGAAGAATATACTCAGAGAAGATTTTTTCATAAGGTAATATTTATAGAATTCGAATCAATTTAAATCTCAGAAATACAAAAGTGAAATTTATAACTCGATTAAACTTTATTAATTAAAACCTATATTTAAGAATTATTTTGGTTTTGCTTCTTGAAATCTCGCTGGGTCCTCACATTTCTTAGTACATCTCGTAGTTAGGTCCATTGGATGTCGTATAGTTTTTGCTCTTACTGTTGAATAAGTCGGTAACATATATAGAATCGTGATATTTTTAGATTCCCGTAAGATTTGTAGCTTCTGCAGAGCATTAGTGTCGTATTATTGTGTTTTGTAAGATGACTGCGTTGTCTCACATTATACTGTATAAATCATCAAAAAACAGTAAAATATAGAATCTTAATTTTATATAAAAGCATAATTTGAATTTGAATAGGAAGTTGTAATAATCCATAATTAAATATGAATTCAAGTATATTATTATTAATATTTTGTTCCTTTTTGATTTTAACACTAGGTACTTATATATATACATATATAGGGGGTCTTCACAAAACAGAAAGCAACCAAATCTACAGGGTCAGTATTTAAACATTTTAATAACATTAATCATTTTTAAGATTTATTCCTAACTCTATCTCTAGCTATACTCCATGCAAGACCCCTACTTATTATTCCTTGGTGACCATTAGCATTACATTTACTCGTCATCGGTGTAGCTGTCGCCCTCTGTGCTGCTTTCCGGGGTAGAGATTGATCAGTATCAGGAGCCATTGATGAGCGGGCAGGGGCTGGCCCCCAAATTGACATGCTTACTGTAGAACATCAGACATCAAGACCACAACACGAAGAGCATCTTTGGTCTAATGTCGACCCTCTACGACCCCCACACCATCTACTGACACCGGGACCGCATCCAGCAGGCAGTGGAGTGCCATTTGCCCAGGAGGCTGCTGACATTCGCGTTGAGGACGCCCAACAAGAAGGGGAGGAGGCCATTGGAGATTTTAAGATTAAGGAAGAAGTCTAATACTAATCACTTACTACATAGGACGCGCCCAAGGCAAGAGGTGGGGGCCCTAACTAGTACATGGTTAATAAGCAGTGACAGCTATCCACGATTGGTCAACACCAGTTCACATCATCTCAATTAGAATTCATCCAAAATCAAAACCCCAAAACCCTTTCAGTAGTTTGATTGAGTTTTTGATTGATAAAAGTAGACTATTAGTGCATATTTTATTAGGGTTTTAATAGGGTTTATGTAGGGGTTTAATGTTTAAATATTAGTATTTTAAGTGAGTATATGCGAGGTTTGGGGTCAGTTTATGACAGTGAGTATATAGATTTATTGTTTAAGTTGCGATATGGATGTGATGAATATAGTGAATAACTCAAGCCTGTTCTGAATTATACGTCTATAGCAAGGCTACTCCATAAATCTCCAGCAACTGTGAGGGTCTCACTGTCTATTAGCATTGAATTTAAAGAGATAGCATCTTAATTCTAAGCCTAAGAGACCCTTAAAATTTTAGCAGCATCATATTGAATATCTTATTAATGATAAGACTCTTAAAACTGTGCTCATTTCTCTCTAGCCTAGAGGGCTGTGATGTTTTATCGCCAATTTCCTGAGCTTCACATCTCTGCTTAATCTATAGCTAACATATATAGAAAGAATGGAATATCTTACAAGACAGTCAATCGCATTAAGAGAGTGATTGGCTTTAATGTTCCATTTTATAAGGATAATTTAAATTATATATTCGATTTTATGCAAAGGGCTTAAGAGCATAATATAAAGTTCATACACGCTGATGAGGCAGTGTTTACCTTTAATACCTTCATATCAAGGTCTTGGTATAAGAGGTACAGCAACATTGAAGTATATGATTAAAAGGTTAAGGTTTAAACTCATGCAATACTGGTGGAATAAGTGAAGATAGTGGCCTTGAGACTTATGTTATTCACCCTCGTTCTATAAAGACTGAATAATATATTAAATTCTTGCAATAACTCAGAGAGATAAGTACGCTGACTAAGAAATTATTCTATTCGTTGATAACTTGTCAGTTCATAAAACTAAAGACTCAAGGAAGGAATATGAAAGGCTAAATATACACCTGTATTTAATGTTCCCTACAGCCCTTAGTTCAATGGAATTGAACTATATTGGGGCCTATTAAAAGGTCATTATAAGAAATTGCTGCTTTACCATCTGATGCATGATTTAAAGATAGATACAGTCGATTTTATTAAGAGTGCTGCTAAGAGAGTCAGCGATGAGAAAGCTAAAGTATGTGCAAGAGAAGGGAGATTTTGTGTATATAAATAAGTTTTAGATTTAAATGAATGAATAAGTTCACATATTAAATTTGCCCGTAAAGGGATTTGGCTTCTCTTTCTTTTCTTCCTCATAGGGCTTGCTAGGGCCTATGTTTCTTCTCTTAGTGCCAGCTCCTGCATCTATGTTCATCTCTTCTGGCTTTTATAAATCTTTGATGAGCCTCTTACTCAATTCATGTTTTACTTGA
>ARYC01002971.1:0-45453 GCA_000711775.1 Oxytricha trifallax | reverse complement strand
ACATGAAAGAGAAAGCTGAAATAGAAGTTTAAACATCAATAAAAGATGTTGAGGAAGAAAAGGAACAGCTTCAGATTTAAAGGATTAAGACTTTTGAATGCTAAGACTGCTAAATTTTTTTCTCTACTGATTCCAGTTTGAAGAGACATATGAAAGAGGTACACTCTAGGAAAGCTAAGGTGTATTTTAAGCATGATAAGGTCGATGGCAGGTACTAGTGCACGACTTGTGAGAAGTCTTATACTCACTCAGCTAAAGTTAAGAAACATATGCAGAAGCATCACCTAAGTGAGTTCTTGATTTAAGATAAAGAGACTTAGAAATTCGTGCCCGCTAAAAGAAAATCTAATAATCTTGAGACTTAAAAAGAACAACAGGAGAAGCTCAAAAGGCAGAAGCGAATAGAATTAATGAATCAACCTGCTGGTAATGTCTTTTTAGCATGCTTTTAAGAGAGAGCCATGTATATTCCTGCACTAAATGCAGTAGGCCTTAGCAGTTGTATTGAAAACTACTTACATATAAACGTACCTGCTAAAGCAAAACTCATAGTGGTTGATGACTATGCCTACAAGGTATCCTTTCAGCTATCTCCTTAAAAACGAGCAGTATCAAAATGAGTTTGCTAACGAATATATTGTACTTAGAGAGGCTTAGAAATAAGATTGCAAGAATTTGCTCAAGCTAGATGGTGTTATTTTAGGGTTTGGTTTCATCGCGCTAAGGCTAAAAAAGTTTGAAATGACTCTCCGAGATTATCTATATTAAAACAGATACCCAGATGACTTGAATGATATTCTATCTAATATGATAAAGGGTGTTTAGGAACTTCACGAGCTTGGATACATTCATAGAGATTTGAAGCCTGAAAATGTTATGCTAAACCTTTGCCCTTTAGAAGTAGTTGTAATCGATTTTAATAGAGCCTTAAGATAAGAGATTGTAACCTTAGCAAAGGTTCTTGGTACTCAGGGTTACTTCCCAATCAGAGAGAAATGGACTAATGTCTCTATTTAGTGGGATGTTTGGGCAGTAGCTGCAATAATTTTAGAGTGCGATATGGAAAGCATGACTTACATTAATACAAAATATGAAAAATAATCAATAAATCTAGCTGAGAAGCACATAAAACAAGATGATGTATGCTAAGAGATAAAGAAGATTGTAGAGAAGATAATAGTAAGAGCTCCAGCATATCCAAGACAATCCTTAGACGATATGCTCGAACCACTAAAGAAAGTGAGATTCAAGAGATACAACAAAGACAAGCAAGTAAAATTCGTGTGATATAATTAAACTAATACTCATTAAATACATATTAAAGTCTCAATAAACTTCCGTTTCTCTACTAACCCTAATAAAACCCCAACTTTACCCTACTAATCAAAGCACTTATAAACCTCACTAAGGGGTTTTGGGGTTTTGATGTAGTGTCAATATTACGAGTTGTTGATGAATATGCTGATCTCAGCTTGCTTTTATTCTAATCATATATTGAAATGGTAATATATTATAAGATATTTAATATGTTACTCTATATTATTATTATAAATTAAATTGAAGTGTCTATATCACTAAAATCCTTAAAAATTGTGTTCTTCTTTTATCTTTGTAATAAATTCTGAGTGAAAAATGTCATTCAAAAACTAATATATTTTTATATTAAAATTCTTCTATTATTGAAGGTCCCGTTTCAAATTAAAAAAATAAGTAAAATATATGATACTCATTTCTGAATATTATCATTAGACTTTGCATAAGGTGTTAGTTGTATAATTAGAAAAAGATAAATCACCATATTTTCTTTAATTCTTAACTTTCCCCAAAACTCTATATTTAAAAATATTTACATATTATACTAATTATATTATATATATCGAGGTATAAATATATATTTAATTTAAACTTCATTGATTGCTGTTAAAATTTTTTATTCTTAATAAAAAGTTTATAAATGATGCCTTTTCATATTTTATATAGTAATAAAAAAAATCAATTATTATGTATTTTGCCTTTCTTTTATCAATTCTATATATTCAATTTCAATTATTTTGATATTTTTCATTTTAATGTTTATAGTGATGTTAAGAGATATAAATAAATGTTGATTAGTGTTGTATATGAACTTAATGATTATAAATATTAAAAAGTGTAACGATTATCGATTTATTTTATTTCAGTTATTTCTACTCATTATAAAATTTCTCATAAAAGCTATTAAAGAAAGTTTACAAAAATTTATATTTAAATATTATCAATGAAGAGTAATGTGATCGATTGGGATGTTAGATTCAGTGCCTTTTACTTTTGTATGAGACTTGTTTAACAAATATACAAGTTATTATAAAAATATAATGTTGTCTGTTTGGAGCATTGGTGAGTTATTGTAGATAGAATTGTCAACATAGGAAACGTTGGGAGTCATACTGATGTCAGTTTTAAAATCAAAATAATAACTTACTTCTTTTTTATCAAGTTATCAGAATTACACAATTTTAATTGGGAATTTTAAGTGTTAAAAAAAGTTTGAATGACAGATCTCTGAGTTGCCTTGGAGTAGTCTCCACCTGGGGTAACTGTCTTGACTCTGTAATTTCTTCTGCATATTCTAACAATCCAAGTGCATTTTAAGCATCTCTTTCTGCAAATATATTTCTCCTTGCCGTCTTCGTCTCTCTTTTTCTTATCAAATATTAAAATTAAAACACTCCATAATCTTTTTCATTAATTAATAATTAAAAGACACGTGCTTTTCTTTAGGCAGAAGCAGAATACGATAAGTGGGGTGAGTAGAAGCATGGTTCCTAGTAAAATTGGTAGACCTATCTTCAGGAATTTAGTATCTGAATCTTCATCATCATCGCTAGACTTTTTGTTTGCTTGCTCAAGAGCCAGAGTTGCATCATAAACCACCATAGATTCATTTTTAATATAAAACATATATTGTTTTAATTTATTAATTACAATTCATACTGAGTAAGGTCAGCTCTAAGATAAACGTCTCTTACAGCTCTGTCATTCAATAATATGATATTATAAATTATAAACCATATACTAGAAATAGATTTAAAATACTATAATTTTTAAGATTGTTAAGGTTAACGTTGACGAAGAGTGTTTTATTATAAATTTCTTTGAATGACATATCAAAAGACTTCAAGAAGTTCTTCATTGTGCTCATACCTTTTTGCAAATTTATAAATTTTATTTCAAAGTATTTTTCTATATAATTTTATTCTCTTTATAGATTTATTCAATTATTTGGAGGGGTAATTTTTTTAGATTAATAAATTTTTATTTATAATTTCCAATAATTTTACTATAATAGATAGTCTCTAATAAATGTTTTATATTTTAATTTTTAAGGGAATTGGTTAATAAACCTTATAATGATGTTCTAAACATTAAAGTAATTTTTTTCTCTTAAATAATTTTTAAAGATAGTTTAAGAATATTAAAATTGTCATTTAAAAAATAACAGATTGACTCTATATTGTAAAATAAAAGAATGCAAAGCGAGACATTAATTTTTTGTGCAATAAAAAAAAATATGAAAAGAGATAATAAAACTAATTTCTAGGCTACTATCAGGCATAGAAATCGTTTATAATTGTAATAAATTATATAACTTTAAAAATTAAACAAATCTCAGTGCTGTAACTTTTTTATACTATGATTGACCACTAAAATTCGGACCCCAAAATACTTTACAAAATTTTTAATTTATACCTTCTTTAGAAATCTTTGATTTATTCTAAAGTTTGACTTATATTTCCTGTAATTTATCTGAAATTTAAATTATCTCATTATAAAATTCTAACTCATTTTTTTTTTGGTATTATAATTTTAATAATCATATAATCAAGAATTTTAAAAAAATTAATTTAATTTTGAAATTTTCATTTACTTAATCACAGACTTGTAGAAGGTATATATATCGAGTGAGCTAACATCTGAGACCAGTTGTGAGAAGTCAGGGAATGGATTTGGCTCTTCCACTACTTGTTTTCAATAATCAAAAAATTAATTATTCTTACCTAAGCAAATTGATAAATATTAGGATATAATTATTATTTATTTTTCTTGGTTTCCACTATCAGTATCATTGTCTTGTGTGGAGTTTAAATAAAATTAGCTAAATCAATTAGAAATACTACTTTTAAGTAATCGTTGCCAGTCCCATTTGTGGTAGGGACAGTATTGTTTATTTAATTTTTATTTCAAAGAATAGTTCACTGGTTTAGTAATATTTGTATATAATAGTGCTATTAGAAGATGAGGATGAGTTAGTTGATGTGGAATTAGAAATAATTTCAAATTTATTCATTTATGGAGAATAATTGCTAAAAAAGTAAAATTAGATCCAGAGGTGCTATTTGAACTTGTTGAATTTGAGGAAGTTGAATTAGATGAAGTTGAATTGGATGATGTTGAATTGGAAGATGTTGAATTGGAGGTAGTAGTGGTTTGCAACATTCAATAAATTTTAAATATTATCACGAAAACTAACAATTGTTTTAGCATTTAAATTCTTCTGATCATACCTTTGTTGATTTCTTGAGCAAGATCAATTTTCACGTTTGCAGCTGAGGTAGTGGACATCATTAACGAGCATCCTAAGACTAGGAGACTCAGAAGGGCGATAGTCTTGGTGGATTTGTTCATGCTAAGCATACTATTATTGAGATGTCTTGAGGTGTCTCTGTGTTACTACATTTAAACTTTTATAATTTTTTATATTAATTTTAGTAATTAAAACATATTTTATTGGTTCAATAATAAAAATATATTAAATCTTTTAATTTTAAATAAAATAATATTTTATAATGAATAATGCAAGATGTTATGGGGTTTTATGTCAAAATTGCAACCTATTTAATCCCAAAAAATTAAAATAATTATTTTTTATTTCTTATATCATAATTTATTAGGTTACAATAAAAAAATAACAATAATCTTATATTGTTTATATTTTAGTGAAGGCTTAAAATATATATTTATAATTAATCTATAGATTTTTATTATACAATTCTCTTTTTTAATCAGTTACATTTTTTATTAATTTAGACTCATCCACTGTTAATACTTAAACGAGACTTAGAATTTTATATCAATTATTTAGAACCCCCAAATAACATTTTCTGAATCGTAAAATATTTTAGAAATCCTTAAATCATGACTAAAAAAAACCCTAAAGACCAAAATCCCCAAAATAAACAAAGAAATTTCTTGCGGTATCATGGTTTAAATATTGTAAAAAAAAAATTCACGATTTGGAAAATATTGTTTTGGGGTGGGGTGGTTAATTTATCAAATAAAAATCTAGAAAATTGAGGAAATATTAAGAAATTAAATGAAGTTTTTATTACAGCTGTAGATTAATAATTAGATTTCACACATTCAAGGCACTATATTCTACATGGTGGTGTCAACAACTGATTAATTGTTAAATCTATCTGCCCCACCAAGAGTACTTCCTCTTCCCTTTTTACCACAGCAACATTTTAACACTAATCTTTGCTCTCCGTTGTCAGGAGATTTAAACAATATAAAAATGCAACAAAATGCTTTAATTTTAACATAAAATTCTAGATTTCTCCATGACAATGCAATATTTGAGTATAATGAACCAGGTGATTATAAATGCGATGCAAATTATAGCTGGGATACCTATAACCACTGCATATTCCAACGGAGTGGCACTTGTGTTGCTACTGCTAGTGCGGGATGATCCAGATTAAGAACTTGTCTCAGTTTAAAAGATTATTATATTTAAATGAATAAATTTGGAGAAAACTATAAGTATTTCAATTCATACAATAAAATTATATGAAATAGTTGAGGTTTCAACCCATTTTCCTCCTGATTCATATAGTTTAAAAGTAGAGTATGTTGAGAAATCACCAGATGTAAATAATTGCTCAACAATTGTTGAATTAGTCATAATTATAATTATTAATTTGAAGTATTTCTATTAAACACTAAATGACAAAGCTATTATTAATTAAGGAATTAGTTATGTCCATGTACTCAAAGAGTGGTGAATTATAAGCAGTCTTATAACCATCGTTTAATATAGTTAACCATGATTTCAAACCTGTAATTACAGCAGCCTTAGATTCAAATTTATTTATTATGTATTGTAAATTTACAAAAATAATATAATCTTAGCAATTGCGGAAGAGCTTGCAGCTTTTATTGATTATTTGCCAGCATCTATGTAGGGTACTATCACAGTTGGAGCTATTTTATTATATAACTCTGCTTTTGACATAGAAGATCCTGCGTCTTGGAAAACTTTGTTTAATTTACCAAAAATAAATAAAATTATATGTTTATAAGCTAGATAAATTATCAATTAGTAGTTAAAATCATATGATAAATTATTGGCTTCAATTAAAAATAAATGGAAAAATAATTAAAAATCTTTATATTTTTTCATTTTTTAAAAATTTATTCTAAATGCTTCTTATGCAGCTGCTGTTTAATTCGTTGTCTGCAACAAGCGTTACTATATGATTTTTACTGACAAATCTCGCTTATTTTCATTATTAATATTTATTGTTAAATTATTGCTGTTTGTTGTATCTCTGTATTCATCCTTAAATATAGAGCTTAATACTTAGGTATTTCTATTTGCATTATCATTCATCGTTTAGCTAATTATAAGAAATTTATTTTTATATAAATATTGAATAATTAAATCAGGTAATCTTATAATACAATATAGCTCTTCATTAGAATTGGTCTTAAACATTCCATAAAAGCTAGTGATATCAGTATAAAGAGATATTTTGATGTTTGACTCTTCTTCATCATTTTATGTATTTTTAATTTGATTATAATAATTTTTCTTAAAAGTTGATAAAAATGAGACATTAATCAATACAATTTAAATAAAGGAACATTGATATTATAAATTAAAATGCTTTTCTTAATATATGTTTATTTTTTTATTGTAATGAGTCAATATATTGATTGAGGTGTTTTGACTAATTTATATATGTGATAGATAAAAATGGCATTTTGCTATTTCTTGAATCAAATACGAGAATTTGTAGAATCATTCAATTTAGTATTTCGGTGTAGGATTTTCCCAATTATCAGAGTTGCCAGTATGTAAATTCTTCAAAGATGAATAGTCTTTGGCATTGCTGTTGTGAGTAACCCCTCCATCAAAGTTATTGTTTGAAAATGTGATCATGCTCACGCTATTATAAGAATTATTTGTAGTATTTTTTGTTTTTATTTCACAAAAACTCTTTCAATTTATTTCTCTTAAAATAATTAAATTTGGCAATAACATCTTAAGGACCTTAGAAAGTACTATCAATTTGAGTGTTTTAAACATTTGGCTAGGCAGTTATATAAATGGCAGTTTGAGAAGTATTACTATAACTTTTATTATGTCTACCCACTTTCTTGTTTAGCTCTCTATTAGTTTTTGTCATATCTAGACCTGGATCAGCTTCAGGGGGTTAAATTTTTATTGAAATTTGGGTCTTTTTAAACCTTAAGCATTTAAAAGGATCAGATCTGCAACTGTATCTCTTGTTTCTTCTATCTTAAATTTATAATAAGCAGGGTATTAGAATTTTTTATTTTTAAATAAATACTATGAATTTATACATATCTTTCTTTAGTAGTACTTTACACACAAATACTAAAAGAGCTATAACTACAAATATCACCAATTTATAAAAAAGAATTAGAATAAAACCATGTTGTATAATTAATATTTATTGTGAATGAGGGAATTCCATAATAAAAAAAGGCATCTAAACCGCTTTATTTTTTGTAACTGGTAGTTGAATTGGTTCCATTAGCTGAAGTATTATCGCTGCTTGCATTATCATTACATTAATATATAAAATAAAACTCTAATTAAATTAAAGTCTCATTTGATGAAGTTATCAAATTTGTTATGTTAATCGTTGAAACACTTGTATTATAAGCGGCAGTTACTTCCCCTATTCCATAAAATTAAAAATATATATTAATTTATAATATACATCATTAATGGATGTTGTTCTGTTTGCTTGAAGTTATCTTTTAATTAAATTCTCTTGTAAATATTTTTTTATGAATTATTCAGAGTTTTAAAGGGAAGTATTTCCTATTAAAATCAGTTGTTCAGATTGTTTTTGACTTATCATCATTGAATTATATTAAATAATAATTCTTTTAAATAATTGCTACTTAACTATATATGATATTACATTTCAGAGAGGGGAAATTTGTATTACTTCATAGATCAGACGTTTCATTAAATTTTAAGTTCAGGTATAGATAAATAAATATGTAATAATACTTCAAGATTTCTAACTTACTTCTCTAATTCTAAAGTTTGTATTTTCTATGATATTAAACTCAATTTATGCGAATTTTTTTAAATATCTCGATAAATTCTTTCCATTCGACAAACTTAAATAATATTATAAACCGATATTTGTTTATATGTATTAAAAGGGAAAAGCAATATATTGAAAGATTTATATTGAATAATTATAGAGAAAAATTGCTATTTATAGATTTATTTCATTATAAATTATTAGTATTTATCATTATTTTTCTCATTAGTAAAGCATTTTTTATTAAAATAACAATTAGCTTTGCTTATTTTGCAATAATTACAGGATTTAAGGATTTAGAGTTAAATTAAAAATAAAATTCATTATAATTATATTAATTTATTTAATAACTTAGAGATATAAGTGCCAATATGATATAGCAATAATATATTTATTTAGAAATTTATTAAAAAATAAATGTTAAATTGCTTAATACTTAATAAAATATAATTTTAAAGATTAAATGCCTTGCTATTGTATAATTTTATTATAATAATGTCTTTTACATTATGATTATAATTAATAAATAATTGTGATGAAATTAAGATATTTGTAACTCCTTGTTTATAACTTTTCAGTATACTTCATATTTAAAATTATCTACTTTTTTATTTAATTATTTATAAATAGAGAATCTTCAAATTTATTTTACAATTATATGATTTTTTAGTTATAATAAATTTATTTATATTAAAGTATTGATTTATTTAACTGTCATTAACTACTAATTATTAAATGAGAAAACAATGTATACTATAAATTTTATTAAAATTTAGGAGGTTACAGAAAAATAAAATAAATAGATATTATTCATCATTACTGAATAATAATGGTTTGGGGTTGAGGTTAAGGGGTTTGTATGGGTAATTGTTGTTGAGGAGGGTACATAACTTACTGTTATTAGTAAGCTACTGGCTACTGCATCATCATGGGTTATTGGTTCATATACAATTAGTTCTGGGGTTGCATCATCATTTATTGTGGTTGCATCATTTGTTGAGGTTACATCATGTTTTAACCATATTTATAAAAAAAAAGATTAAACATTTATATATTGATCTGGTCCAGTCATACCAGTTTAATATTAAGGATAGGCTGACATATTAGCAGCTGAATAATCTGATATTAATATAAACTTTGTAAAAAAATACTAATCTGTAACGTTTAATTGCTAATGCTTGAAACCTGGATCGGTTTGTCCATTGTACATGGGTTAAACACTCATAGTACCATTATAAATAATACTTAAATTTAAATCCATTATGTGGGTGTGTTTAATGATGATGTTTGTTATGTTTATGGTGTCTCTTCTTCAGGCATTTGCATTTCTTTACACTCTTTCTGCAAACCCATCTTAATCTGCCGTCTTTAACCTTATTATAAATAAATTGTTCTAAATAAATTAAATAAATATTATAAAATCCATATTTAAATTCCTTCTATTTTATGCAAAATTTTCTCATGATGTATACAGTGACCATTGTTATAACGCCTAGGATAATTGGGAGGCCTATATCCAAGAACAACTCTATAAATAATATAATTTTAGTTTATTTATGTGAAATAAATATTATCTCTACTGACTCACTAGTAAAAATAAAATTAAAATAATATAAATTTGGGAGGGATCCCTGAAAATAAATTTAAATATTTTTAATTTCTCACATTTTTAATAACGTTTGGGATAAAAAAGTTTAAATTTTTTTATGCAATAAATGACTATTTAATATTATTCATTATTTTATCTTAAAATATTCTGTTTAATTTTAATAAAATTTCGTTTAAATTATCATAATTTGTTAATACTTATAATCTAAAATAATATTGAACACTGAAATTATTCTATGCTCGCAACATGTATGATTCTTATAAAATTATTAGTTTTTAATACGTTTTAATGATAATTTGTTGTTAAATATTTAAAACTACATATAATCTTTTTATAGGTCTGGAAACTTCCCCCCCCCCTTTATAAAAATTAATTTCTATTTATAAATTATTAATGAGTGCTACTTGAGCTACTACTGCCACTGCTGCTATACTTCTCATCTTCCAGATTCTTAGCAGCGAGTTATAGTGACGAGAATGATGTGAAATCTCCATTTAAATAAACATCCTATAATACCTGGGTATTCATCACTAAAAATAAAATTAATTACTATAAATTACTACTTATTTCATATTTATTTGTGATTGTAGAGATCAAGATTTCCAAACAAGTTGACTTCACAATTAAATATCAACGCTAAATTGTAATTATAATTTATAAAGTTTGTGTTAAACATTGACTGGAACACATTGTTTAATTCCAAAAGTACATCTCTGTACTAGGCAAGAACATCACTGTATTTATTTTTTTAAAAAACTATAATTATATAAGTTATAAACTGGGCACCAATGAGAAAGCTTCTGGATATTATTATAACAACTCTTTTAAGCCTGCTACTAGATATCGTGTCTGCTGTATGTTCATAGCCTCTTTGTAAACATTTAAATGACAAATACAATTTCTGAATAAAAAGGATTTTATATTTTTATAAGTTTTATATTTTTAAAACGACTTCAAGTAAAAATACTAAATAATGTTATAAATAAAAAAGCAAATTCAAATGAATGAAGTTTAATTTTCTAATTTTTTACAATAATAAAACTTAATTTTACATTTATTATAATTTATAAAATAAATATAACGAAAATTGCATATTTAGCTAATTTTGGGTTTTTATTTTCTTTATTTTGAAGATATGTCGAAGTATTCTTTGATCTCATTACATAAACTAGATTTTAATAATAAAATATGACTAAATATTCTAAATATTATTGTATAAAATAGAAAGTCAGAAGTGTATATCCCACTATCAGTAAAATTCTTCTTTGGTGGAGTATTTGGGGTTGAAGTGTTAGTAGTGGTGTTGGTCTTAGTTGTGTTTGTAGTATTGGTTGTTGTGTTAGTTTTGGTTGTGGAGTTAGTTGTATTAGTTTTAGTTGTATTGCCTTAGTTTAATTGTTTCTGAAGAAATTTTATAAAAATAATTAATATCAGAAGGATTTTATTTAATATAACATCAGCATATTAAAGAGAATTCTTATATTTATATATATTCAGTGTATGGGGATAAACTTGACTTATGTAAAATTATATAATAATTTCGTTTGTTAGGGAATATAAAATAATTTATAATTAATCATTTTATGCGTAATAGTAATTTTATTTCTAATATACTTCTTTAAAATTTTTTCATAAAATTTTAAAGTATATCAAAATTTGAACTCTCAAATTTTAGATAAAGAGATGATAAAATTGAATTAAATTATATTATATATCAATAATATTGGTTGTAGATGCCTGCAAAAATCTCTTATCATCTTTTGCCTTTTTTACCAAAGTGATCGTCTCATTGATCGACTTCCTGAAGAAAGCCTCAAAATCCACTTATTCAATCTCAGATTAGGCATGAACCTAATAAGAAAGGGAACTCAGAAGTAGCAAGGGTGCTAATATGGAAAGAATTGCAATATTCTTTTTCATGACAATTATGTTTATTTATAACTTATTTTTATTAAGTATAAATTCTAGTAAGTTTTATTTATAGCATTAAAATTTGTGATCTATAAATTCACATATCTGATTTGTAAGTATAGATAAAATGCAATAAAATTAAGTTCTAAACATTGAATCTTTGGCAATAATGAACTAAATATTGTATAATATAGACTCAAAATAAGTGTAATATTAATTAAAATAAGGAAATATATTTGCAAATTTTGCCTTCACTTAACTTAATTTTCTTTGGATTAATTTGAACTTACTTAAATATAAAATTGGAATTCTAAATGTATTGTGATTTTTACTATTTTCATTATCTGAGAGGTCTTTCAGTTCCCATGACTATATTCCCAAAATCAATGCTTGATTGCTGATTATGTCCATTTTTCTTAGTCTAATCATGATAGAAAAATGTATTGCCATCAACTTATTTTGATAGCAGTGAATTAAACCCCATTTTAAAAATAATGTTAATATTATATGACAACTTAGATGTACTATTACTCCACAGGATGAATTTTACCATCAACATTGACATATTGTAGAGATGAACTGCTTGCTAAGTTGTTCGTGTATTTTCTTGTGGTTTGATTTAAATAAAGATTAATATAAAAATTTATTTATGATTAGGAGAGTTATCATAGTTTTAGAGAGATGTAAAGGTGTTATTAATTTCATTAGATTGTTGTTTCAAGGATTTCTAGTCATTAAGTTTGGGTTAATGAGCCTATTATTTACTTAATTTATACTGTTGCTCTTATATTTATTGCTATCTTTCTCTTATACTTTGTGGCATTTGAGAAAGTTTTCTCGCATCGATTGAGGTTTAATTATTGAATTCAGCAACTATATATGATGGATTAATAACATGGCTGTTGTACGTCAAATACCTCAAACCCCTTAATTGAATAATATTGTGATTTGATAATTAAGGTATAGATGGGGTTAGTAAAGAAATTAGGCCAATTTTTAAAATAAGAAATTGAAATTTGCGAAATTAAGGATTTATTTATGATGAGAACTATTTAGATTTAAGATTAAACTTAGGTATGGTGCAAGTATTAATATAGAATAAGTCAAATCAGAGGTAAATTATGCAACATATGAAAAGTTCTTACTCATGAGTGCTTTAATTGCTAATTATAATTGCTTAGAAGCTTTGTAGCATTTAATTACTGCTCAAGAAAACATTCAGCAGAAAAATTATAGTTATAGTTAATGTATTTATCACACTTTTCACTAATTAAACTATTGTTGAGTTGCAAATTTTCATAAGAAATATTTAAAAAATGCAGATTTTTTTTAAATAATCGTAAATTTTATATGAATAATTTATTTTTCAACAAAAAAGAGTTATTTATTTTAAATAACTAATTATAGTACTATTTTAAACTATATTGGTGATGTAAAATGAAGATAGTAATTAATTTATAGATTAAATTTATAGTGCCTGCTTAAACTATGATTATCATCAACATTTTTACTATTAAGTCATGTTACAAGAAATATGTAATCATAAAGGTCTATTCAAAAAAATGGCTAGCAGGTAGAACACACCCCTCTAATGCACTATTTTATTTTTGTAGTCTTGTAGAGTTTTTAACGCTGAGCAAGATTGTCAAAAGCGCATTTTGCTTGCGAGCAACAGTTTTCGACCTATGACCAAAATAAAGTTCATTTTAATACATAAAAACATCATAAAAATAGTCAAAAATTAAAAATATATATTCTATCTATTTTTATTAAAAAACTATTTTTTGGATGTTTTTGTCATATCCTGAGCAAAGATATCATAATTAAAGTAGCATTTTGAAATGCAACAAATTTTGTCCAAATTTAATAATTTTATCATTAATTATGTATTTCTTGACAAAATTTGTTGCATTTCAAAATGCTACTTTAATTATGATATCTTTGCTCAGGATATGACAAAAACATCCAAAAAATAGTTTTTTAATAAAAATAGATAGAATATATATTTTTAATTTTTGACTATTTTTATGATGTTTTTATGTATTAAAATGAACTTTATTTTGGTCATAGGTCGAAAACTGTTGCTCGCAAGCAAAATGCGCTTTTGACAATCTTGCTCAGCGTTAAAACTCTACAAGACTACAAAAAGAAAATAGTGCATTAGGGGGGTGTGTTCTAACTGCTAGCCAAAAAAATTAAGGTTGTTACTCGCGCGTTTTTGGTAGTATAAGTGAAGATTATGGTTTAGAAAGTTATGTCAATTATTCTCTCTCTATTATGGGAGAGGGATATTAGAGTTCTTACACAAGCTAAGAGAAAAGTACAGGAGCAAGAGATTACTCAATTTGTTTTTTACCTTTATTTTCATAGGATTGAGGAATCTAAAAAAGCTTATACTTAAGAAGAGTTAAGCTTAACTTCTCTTTGTAACATTCCCTAAATCTCACTATTCAATATAATATAATTTTAGTGTAGTTTAATCAAGAGTAATTACAAGAATATATTGATGAATCACTATATGGATGACTTGCCTATTGATATATTGACTTGAATAAACGCAAATTCTAGAGATTAAATATGTAAGACAATAATTGCACGAGAGAAGGAAAATTAATTATTATTAGTAAAAGGAATGTATAATTTCTCATTTAAAACGAACTCTTAAATGTTTTTGGCTTCACTTTCCTTTTTTCCATTTGTTATTTATAGGAACCGTTTTTATTCCCTTTGAAAGAGTACTAGAATCAATTTAATTTCATCTAGATTTAAGACATCCTTACAAGCCATCTTGCTTGATTAATGAATAGTTAATAATTTTCTCTCTCTTTTTTTGCTTTTTCCTTCTAAATAATTGCCAGTTTTCAGACTTGATCAAAAGAATTTATATATCAAAGCATGCTAAAATGGTATAGATGCATTTCAAGCTCAGCCAGTCAGGCCTCTTTTATTAATTTGAATTGTTGACTTTTGATCCTCGTCAGAAATAGAGTATCGATTCTTGCTGTCTTCTTTATGTACTTTCTGAATTGACTTTCATTCAAAGTAACATAAAATGAAACTCATATTCTGAAAGTTTTCTAAAGAGTGATACTTGGCAGGAAGGTACCAAATCTTCATCCTTATTTTCATCATTAAGATTAGTGACATGTATTTTTATGTCGATATTTCATTTCATTTAATCAATAAGATCTTAAACATACCCATCAAATTAAATCATTAAAACATCTAATTATGGGGTTTTGGGGTTTTGATCGTATTATTAATCGCTTTTATATTGTTTAAGCAAAAATCTTTTTAATTTAAGCTAAAATGTCACAATATTATTACTTGGAGTATCTGGGACAGTCATAGAATGAGTATTGTTTTGATATTAAGTATTTACAATTACTGAAAGTTAACCGACACTGTTGTAGTTTGATTCTAAATCGTTAATAATCCAAATATATATATATTAGGAATAAGTTTTAAAGTGATGTAAAGATTTTTGAGTTTTAAAATACTATATAATAAGAATATAATTTCATTGCTCTTCTTTTTTAAGCATCTGAACTATTTACACCTCTGTTTAATTTACCATTTAGTCTTTCCATTAACAGTTTAAAATATTATAATTTTAGAAATAATATTATTTTATAAAAGGGATTTCTTCAAATGTTATTTTGAGTTTTCTTTTAAAGTCCATACTTGAAAAAGATAATTCCAGAGAGAACTAACACAATTACTCCGCTAACAATTATAGCTACATACTTAAGATCAAATATAATTAATAGAAATTTAATGAAATAATCAAAAGTATAGCTAGATGACTCTAGAGCAGATTGATTGAAGTACTTTGTGTAGTTTTAGGTAGCATTTATCTCTTGTTAATTTTGATTGATAGTGGATTCTTAGACATCCAAAGTTAAGTTATTGAATGTAATGTTGTCAAATGTTATATTAGAATTTTCTGAGGAATTTAAATTGGAATTGTTGCCTATCAAATTTGGAGTGGAATTATTAAATTCAGTGAAATTTGTTAAGTTACCTGAATTACTAGTGTCAGTAGCATTAGTTGAGTTGGTTGAATTACTAGAGTCAGTAACATTCGTTGAACTGCTTGAGTTACTAGAATCAGTAGCATTAGTTGAGTTGGTTGAATTACTAGAGTCAGTAACATTCGTTGAACTGCTTGAGTTACTAGAATCAGTAGCATTAGTTGAGTTGGTTGAATTACTAGAGTCAGTAACATTCGTTGAACTGCTTGAGTTACTAGAATCAGTAGCATTAGTTGAGTTGGTTGAATTACTAGAGTCAGTAACATTCGTTGAACTGCTTGAGTTACTAGAATCAGTAGCATTAGTTGAGTTGGTTGAATTTACTAGAGTCAGTAACATTCGTTGAACTGCTTGAGTTACTAGAATCAGTAGCATTAGTTGAGTTGGTTGAATTACTAGAGTCAGTAACATTCGTTGAACTGCTTGAGTTACTAGAATCAGTAGCATTAGTTGAGTTGGTTGAATTACTAGAGTCAGTAACATTCGTTGAACTGCTTGAGTTACTAGAATCAGTAGCATTAGTTGAGTTGGTTGAATTACTAGAGTCAGTAACATTCGTTGAACTGCTTGAGTTACTAGAATCAGTAGCATTAGTTGAGTTGGTTGAATTACTAGAGTCAGTAACATTCGTTGAACTGCTTGAGTTACTAGAATCAGTAGCATTAGTTGAGTTGGTTGAATTACTAGAGTCAGTAACATTCGTTGAACTGCTTGAGTTACTAGAATCAGTAGCATTAGTTGAGTTGGTTGAATTACTAGAGTCAGTAACATTCGTTGAACTGCTTGAGTTACTAGAATCAGTAGCATTAGTTGAGTTGGTTGAATTACTAGAGTCAGTAACATTCGTTGAACTGCTTGAGTTACTAGAATCAGTAGCATTAGTTGAGTTGGTTGAATTACTAGAGTCAGTAACATTCGTTGAACTGCTTGAGTTACTAGAATCAGTAGCATTAGTTGAGTTGGTTGAATTTATAGAGTCAGTAGCATTAGCCGAGCTGCTTGAGTTACTAGGGTTAATGGCATTCGTTGAGTTGCTTGAGTCAGTAACATTATTAGATAATTCATTGTTATTAGTTGTGCTTGAAGCATTATTTGTGGAATTAGTTGAAACTGATGTGTTCTAAGTCTAGTTAGTTTAAGTATTATCACTAGAACTGTTGCTACTATTGGCCTGAATGCTAGTCTAGTTAGTGGCATTTTAAAATGTTGAAGAGTTCGAAGTGCTATTGCTAGTTTAATTAGATGATGCATCTGTTGCCGATGTATTATTGGAGCTACTACTGTTAACTCCAGTTAAATCTGAGTTGCTATTATTGACAGTTTATGTTTTATTCTCAGTTTAGTTAAGTTGGGATGTATTACTTATTGTCTAGTTTTAATCAGAGGGTGGAGCAGTTACATTATTTTGTGACTAGGTATCATTTTGTTGAACATTTGTTTAGTTTTAAGTGGTATTTGCCGTACTGTTTGTAGCTTATGAATCATTGGCTGAGTTATTGGTGACGTTTGATTGAGATGAAGAGTTAACAACTGTAGTTATATTGGTGCTATTTGAGATATTAGTGTCATTAGATTATGTTGAAGTGTTGTCGCTTATACTTGTGTTGGTGCTATTGAGATTTCCATCAGTTGAGATATTTTAGTAACTGTCAGTATTGTTCGTTGTGTTAGTTTATTAATCATGAGGACTGTTGGTATTGTTAGTTACATTTGAATTTATAGTATTGAAAACTCTTTAATTTATTTGATTGAGTTTTGATTGATAAAAAGGAAACTTTTAAGGCATATTTTAATATAGTTTAATAGGGTTTATGTAGGGGTTTATTGTTTAAATATTAGTAATTTAGGTATGTAAATGCGAAGTTTGGAGTCAATTTTTGATAGTGAGTATATAGATTTACTATTTAGGTTGCTGTATGGATGCGATGAGTATAGTGATCTACTCAAGTCTATTCTATATTACTTGTCTATAGTAATGCTGCTTCATAAAAATATTTTGCTACTATTAGGTTTCACTGATTATTAGCATTAAATTTAAAGAGATAGCACCATAATTCTAAGCTTAAAGGACCCTTAAAAATTTAGCATCATCATATAGACTATCTTATTAATGATAAGACTCTTAAATACTGAACTCATTTCTCTCTCACATAAAGAATCAGTTGGCGAATTTCCAGAGATTTACATCCCAACTTAATCCTTAGCTAACATATATAAAAAATATTGGAATATCTTACAAGACAGTTAATCGCATTAAGAGAGTGATTGACTTTACTGCTCCTTTTTATGAGACTAATTAAAATTATATATTCAATTAAATGCAGAATGCTTAAGAGCAGAATATTAAGTTCATACATGCTGAAGAGGCAGTATTCACGTTTAATACATTTATATCAATATTTTGATACAAAGAAAGGGTATAGTGACATATCAGTTCAATAAAGTAAGATTGATGTTTATTAAATTCCCAACAAGTTACTTCTGCTCTATCACAAGAAAATATTAAGCTATGATGGAGCAAAAGTTTGTTGTAGAGAAGGGATGTTTTTTGTATAAATAAGTTTTAGCTAAATAAGTATGAGATTTAAACAAATTAAGAAGTTCATATGTTAAATGAACTCATAAAAGAATAATGACTCTCTTTCATTTCTTCCTCTTATGAGTTGACAGGTTCTATTAATTTCCTCTTAGAGGTGACTCCTGCATCTATATTTAACATCTTGTTTCAAAGTATCTCTAAAGTCTTTTTCTTAATTCATTTTTATTTCCAGGTTATTCTATAAAATTAGAAGTATAAGTTTATTAGAGATAAATAGAACTTATGTGGTTCATACAGCTGCTTGTTAATGATTTTAATCTAACTTCTCTTTTTCTAGTGAAGAGATGCTGTAACATTTATTGAGTATACACAAAAGAATAAATTTTTCCTCTCTGACAACTGATTAGAGAGAGTAATAACTTAGAAAGGAGATAAATTTCATCAAATGGATCACTAATTGCACCATTATAGAGGTTTGCTACTGAGATTTTTTTGGGTAGTTAGAAATCCTAATCAAAATTTATTTCATTGGTTTTAAAGCTTTTTTTCCTTCACTTAGTAAGACTTTAAGAATGAGATTTAGTTCTTTCCTATTAGGCAAGTAAAACCCAACTATAGCAATAAAGTCCTTTATATAGATTCATTAACTGCCACATGACTATAAGATTATGTTTATGTGAAATATTTTAAAAATTCTCTTCTTATGCACACTTAAATTTTTAATATTAAAACATAATTTCCTTATAAAGCCTATTAAAATTTGTCTTTAGCAGTCTGCTTTTATCAATAAAAAATTAAAAAGATTTACTGAAAGGGTTTTTGGGTTTTCATTGTTTTCATTATAAGATGTGTTTGTTGAATTTGTTAATGTTTGATTAGCATATTCATTTGTTTAATTTGTGCCATTTTATGAATTGCTTGAATTGGTTTCTTGTGTTTAATTTGAGGAATTAATGAGGGCATCTAAAGGATTAGAACTATTTGAAGTATTGTTATCATTTGTAGTGTTTGATGATGGAGAGATAGATGTTTCATTTAAGTTTGAGGATTAATTTGAGGTTGTGTTAGTATTGTTTAATAATTGAGAACTATTGTCTGTTGTATTATGTGGATCAGGTATTAAAGTAGAATTTTAACTTTCTGTCAGATTAGTAGTATTAAAAGAATTATTCAATATTTCAATAAATTTCATATTAAATGTGACTAAATATTGCATAGTAGTGCTATTTCCGGTAATTGTAGTCTGATTAAACCCTCATGTTTTTAATTAGAAATATATATAGACTCATACTTTTAAAAATAAAATTTGTTTTTTTATTTTTAAAGTAATCATACGTGATTAAAATATAATTTTGGAATCTTCATGATTTTAATTAAAAAAATAATTGTTAAAAAAATAATTTGTAACAGACTATTTTTGATATAACTAATTTTTAGCTTTCTTTTTTAGTTTCGATAATTATCATAAGAGCTTTAGTATCAGAATCTGTGCTATTAGTATTATTTGTTTGATTGGTCGTGTTTTGGGTTACATTAGTAGGATTTAAAGTCGAACTGTTACTATTAGTTTCATTGGCAGTTACTGTTTAATTTGAAATATTCTGAGTTCCATTAGTTGGATTTGAAGTGGAACTGTTATTATTAGTTTCATTATTCGTGGTTAGCGTTGTCATATTTGTTATTGAATCATCATAAGCAATTAAAGTTTAATTAGTTGAGTTGTTTAATTTATCAGTTACCGCCTCAACAGAAATATCTCCCACTCTCAACATTGAGTAAATTGATTCCTTGTTTAACAAATCTATAAAATTCATTTATTTTAATCCTAATGATTGGCATTTTTATAACTTGTTGTCTGGGTCTGAGAATTTGAATACAGGCGTTTAGAAAACATCCTCGAAAAGGGAATTGATTTGTTTTATGATATCAATACTTTCTTGGGATACCTTTCCCTAAAAAACGGATTTAATGGAAAAAACCGAAAATATTATATTAATTGATCAAACGTAAATATTAATTTATTATCAAAGCAGAAATTTTGTTTAGTTTTCCCAAAATAAAAACCTATTAAATTAAATTCAATAAAATTTAATTTTAATATTAAAACTTATATCATAACGCCAAATAAACCAAAAGTTCAATGAAAATTGATTGATTACAATAAAAAAAACGATATGAGTTTGTAATTTAAAGTCCCTTTTAAGTTATTCAATAAAAATGAATATACTTCGATTTTCAGTGTCTCATATTCATAAAATATGTTTTTTAAACAAATAAACTTAATTCATAAGTTATGTTTTTAAATTTTTGCTGATTAAAAAGTTCTATATAAAATTATAAGTTAAAAATTTTTCATCGATCTTTAAAAGATAATTTTTAAAATAAGCAATTTTTAATTGAAATAAAAATAAGATTGAAGCAGTAACATATATCTAAAAATAAGAATTTATGGGTGTGCATTATTATTGACCTAAAACCAAATTACAATTAATTAACCATAAATTTAATTATATCTTTATAAAACTAATTAACAATTTGGAACTTATATTGTTGATAAAAATGATTACCATTATAATTTGTAATCTTTCGTATAAGTGGAAAAATGTACAAATCTTAAATCTGGAATTCAAAATCTAAAATCAGAATTATTTTTCAATTTTTTATCCATATTTAAATCTGTTATTTATTTCACGGATCTGGAACGAAAAAACTCTAATTTTGAGGGGGGGGTATCCCTTTCTTGAAGCAATGTTTAATTCATTTGAGTTATGGAAGTTGATGCCTTAGCTTAAATTTGGGATTGAATCAGCGTTTCTTTAAGGGAGGGTAGCAACATAACATATTCGTACATCAGAGTCATATTTTGTTTTGCTTCATTTAGCATCTACTTAAGGAAGTAATCGGATAAATTAATTTATATTGCTGAAAAAATATAGAAGTTTTAATATTGAATTATCAAATTTTATTATTAATATTATTATTATAAGGATTGATTAGAGAGAAGAAATCGGGAATCTATATTTAATTTATATGAATAGTTATATAAAAATTAATAATATATCCATTTAGAGATTCATGAAATAATCTTAAGTAAAATTTTTCAAGGAACCTTTAAGAGGTTGCATTTTATCAATTCTTGTAGTTTAGGCTAAGCCAAGTTGCAAAATTAAAGAAGTAACTACTATTACTTAAAATATGTTTTAAACTTTATTTTTGGTACAGGTAGTCTAATAGATTAATAATAATATAAGATTCTAATATTAATATTGAAGGAATACATTCGAAATTGGGAAATTATTTATAGTTAAATATATGATTTATCATAATAGTGGGAGTTAAAGTTGGCGAATTTGAAAGATCTTAGGCTCATTCGATAGAGAATTCAAAATTAGCTGGACTTTACTACTGGCGGTACTAATTTATCGCATCAAATCAAGGGAGCGAGATAACTTCACTTTAATTAAACTCATCTAAATTCATTAAATTTTACCCTCACATTAAAGTGAAGTTATCATGCTCTCTCGATTTTTAATAAATAGTACCGCCAATAGTAAAGTCCAGCTAATTTTAAATTGTCTATCGAATGAGCCCAAGACCCTTTAAATTGGATAACTTTAATTGCCAAGATTTTGATTTATAATTAATTTCCCGATTTCGAATGTATTCCTTCAATATTGATAAAATTAATAACTTATTAGTTTATTGAAAAGATATCTTATAATCTATAAATTAATCAATTAATTTATTGAGTCAGTTTAGGTTGTATTTGTTGCATTTCTTTGAGAATTTCTTGTGTAATCTAAATAAATTTTAATAATACAAATAATGTAATTTGTTTTTATTATTTAATCAATGGATTTAGAATGTTCGTTATTTTCTAAGGTAGTCAACTTCTTTAGGGTTTCTAGGAATCTGGCTTAATGTGTAAAGCAATATTTAATAATAAATTAATTAACAAGAGTTTTGTTATTTAATACACAGGGTTTATATAATTTTCCCACAATAAATTGAGATTTATAATTTTTGAGCGAATAGGAAAAAATATAATTCATAAATACTATTTTTAAAATGTTCTATAAATTTTACAGAACAGGAGAGATTATCAAAATATTTTTTATAATTTTTTTGAAAACAATAGTAAAAATATTTTTTTAATTGAAAAAAAATATCAATCAATTTTAAAACTATTAATGTATTACTTCCTAAACACAGATAGAAACCTAATAATATTTAATTGACTGATTATAATTAATGTGACTCCTTTAATTATACTATGCCTATATTTTTAAACATTTCTCATTATCTCCTTAATATTTCCTTTTTCAAATAAATTATTAAAAATAATAGTTAAATAATAAAATATTAACAATTCAACTTTAAATCAATCACATTTTATTATATTAATTTGTTAAATGTTATATTAATTGTTGTTGTTAGTGAGGAAGTTGCATTTGATACATTGAAATTAATATAGTAAGATAAATTACTTATTATTTAGCTATTATTTTAATTAAATATTATACTTTCAAGAGATTTAATTCGAAAATTAAGGCTAATTGCCTTAAATACTACAATAACTTAATATAAAACAATTAATAAGACACTCAAATATGATATGTTATAAGAGCTTTAAAAATCTTTATATTTAGCATTTTTAAATTAAAAAGTATAGTTTTAATAAAGTTAATGTCTAGTATATATTTTAATAAGTTTTTTAAAAATTCTTAAAACAGATTTTATAAGAGTCTTATAAATTTATTATATATTTAGTTTTTTTAGTGTTTTAAATAATTTTTTTCGGACACGCATTTCTGCCTTTATTATAAACGAATTATAAATATTATTGATCCTTAAACATGTATATTTATATTTATATTAATGAGCTATTATGAAATGAATTTTGGAAATTTATTGTTGTTGAAGTTTAATTAAATTTGCTTAAGAAAAGCCATTTGAAATTATGGACTCACTCGTACTGCCTTTTTACATAATAAATTATATAGTAGAGTAACAAAGAAGGGGCAGTACTGGTGAAAAAAAGAAAAAGTATTAAAAATGGATTTTTGCAATATAAAAAATCTTTTCATTTTAGTCGATATCATCAAATATATAAGAGATATCCAATTAAAAATTATTTATATTATATGATTTTACAAATTCATAAATCACTGCGATAATATTTATTTAGAAAAATCTTAATAACTTATAATTTAAAAGTATTTAAAAATAATAATGTTAAGTCTTATATTAAAATTGTAAATTTAAATAGTTTAGTAGAATTGGGGTTCACGATAATATTTAAATTAAATATTTAGTCTTTTGCATTACTTTTAACAACAAATTGTGAAATAATCTTTTATTAGTTTTTAAATTTATGAAATAAAAATAAAGACTTATAAATTGTCAAACTCTTGTACTTAATACTTACTCTTTCTTCAATCAATTTGCCTTATTAAAGAACATTACTTAAATAGTATTCTAGTTATAGAGTTTATTAACATCAACATCTAAGTGTCCTCTCAGTACCCATAACTTTATTGTCAAAGTCAATACTCACTTGTGGATTATGTCCATTTTTTATCGTTTTGTTATGATAAAAGGTATCGCCATCAACTTAATTGTTTATTACAGTTCTTTAAATATTATTTAAAAACTAGTTTTATATATAATATAAAAACTTAGATGTGCTGTTACTCCACAGGATGAAGCTTACCGTCAACGCTGACGAAGTGTAATGATGAACTACTTGCTAAGTTGTTCGTGTATTTTCTTGTGGATTGATTTTAAATTAAAATTGCTTCACATATCATATCAGACTATAGAAATAAAATAAATTTATGATGAGGAGAGTTATCATAGTTAGAGAGAGGTATAAAGATGTTATTAGTTTCACTTGATTATTGCTTAAGAGTTTTATTGCCTTTCAGTTTGATTTACTGAGTATTTTATTGTTTATTCTTTTGCATTTATTGTTTTTATTGTATTTATTGCTATCTCTACTTAAGGTTATGTTGAATTTAAGAAGGTCTTGCTGCTATATCCAACATGGTTATGTCATTAATGTTGGGTGCCTCTATTGATGATTAATTATCAAACTCTACTACTATATATGCTGGGTTGACTACCTGGTTGTTGAACATTGTGGTATTAATCACTTAAAATATTATTTTTAGCTATGAAAGTTATAAAGAAAGTATCGATTAAGCAATATTATTGCTGGGAGTATCTGGCACAACAATAAATTGACTGTTGTTTTAATATTGAGTGTTTCCTAATTAAGTATTTGAACCTACGCTGTTGTAGTTTGATTCAAGGTCATATCAAATTTAAATCATTAAGCAATTTTGTTCTTTTGGGGAATTTTCAAAATAACATAAAAAATAATTCTAATCATTGATATGCTTTTTTGTTTTCAAGCATCCCAATTATTTCCAGCTATTTCTTATGAACCATGTAGTCTTTCCATCAACAGTTTTAAATCATATGAGGCATAAAAATTAATTGGTTTTAAAAAGTATTTGATATAATAAATGTTTTTTAGTTTTCTTTTTAACTCCATACTTGAAAAAGATAATTCCTAAGAGAACTAGTATAATTACCACACTAACGATTATAGCAACATTCTAAGGATCAAATATAATATTTTTAAAACATTCACATATATAATTTTAATAATCAAAAGATTAGCTTGAGGATACTAAAGTGGACTGATTGAAGTACTTGGTGTGGTTATAGGTGGTATCTGTATCGTATTGACTTTAGTTATTATTTGTTATTTAGTTATCATCAGTCAAATTATTGTAAGTACTGTTGTTGCTATTAGGTATGTTAGTGTTGACTATTGAATTTTAATTAATAGTATTTCCTGTAACATTAGAAGTAGTGGAGTTGCTGTTATACGTACTATTAGTAGAGTTAATTGAGTATGATTAAGTATTATCAGTGTTGTTTGAAATTGATGTGAATATAATTATCAGTGCTGTTGCTGTCAGTATGACTATCATTAACTTTAATTTAATTGTTTTCTGTACTGTTTTAGATGTTACTTTAGTTATTGGTGTTGTTTTCAGTTTGATTTGATATAGTCTAGTTTATTCAGATAAAGTTTCATTAGATTATGGTTATGTGTCATTTGTAGAAATGCTTGTTTCATTGTTTGAGCTGTTTGTAAGTTATGAATTATCGACTGAAATGATGTCATTAGATTAGGTTACTGTGCTGTTTAAAATTGTTTTTGTGAAATTGATTGAAATTTCAGTGTTAGTACTTTAATAGCTGTCTGTATTTTTCGATATATTATTTTCACTACCGATGATGGTACTGTTAGCTTCACTTAAATTTATAGTACTATTAAAATTTTAAGATGAATTCGTTGCTGTATCTGTAGATGTTGTTAAATTGGATATTTCAGATGGTAATTATGTGACATTTAATGTGTTGTTAGGATTCAAAACCCCAAAACCCTTTCTGTAGTTTGATTGAGTTTTTTTATTGATAAATGTAGACTATTAGTGCATACTTTATTAGGGTTTTGCTTGGGTTTATGCAGGGGCTTAATGTTTAAATATTAGTAATTTAAGTGAGTATATGCCAGGATTAGGGTCAGTTTATGACAGTGAGTACATAGATTTATTGTTTAAGTTGCGATATGGATGTGATAATTATAGTGATCAACTCAAGCCTGTTCTGAATTATACGTCTATTGCAAGGCTACTCCATAATTCTCCAGCAACTGTGAGGTCTCAATGTCTATTAGCATTGAATCTAAAGAGATAGCATCTCAATTCTATGCCTAAGAGACCACTAAAATTTTAGCAGCATCATATTGAATATCTTATTAATGATAAGACTCTTAAATACTGGGCTCATTTCTCTCTAGCCTAGAGGGCTGTGATGTTTCATCGCCAATTTCCTGAGCTTCACATATCTGCTTAATCGATAGCTAACATATATAAAATGAACGGAATATCTTACAAGACAGTCAATCGCATTAAGAGAGTGATTGACTTTAATGTTCCATTTTATAAGACTAATTTAAATTATATATTCGATTAAATGCAGAGGTCTTAAGAGCATAATATAAAGTTCATACACGCTGATGAAGCAGTATTTACATTCAATACCTTTATATCAAGGTCTTGGTACAAGAGGTATAGTAATATAGAAGTTTATGACTAAAAGGTTAAGATATAAACTCATGCAATTCTTGGTGGAATAAGTGAAGATAGTGGCCTCGAGACTTATGTTATTCACCCTCGTTCTATAAAGACTGAATAATATATTAAGTTCTTGCAATAACTCAGAGATAAGTACGCTGACTAAGAGATTATTCTATTCGTTGATAACTTGTCAGTTCATAAAACTAAAGACTCAAGGAAGGAATATGAAAGGCTAAATATAACACCTGTATTTAATGTTCCTTTCAGCCCTTAGTTCAATGGAATTGAATTATATTGGGGGTTATTGAAAGGTCATTATAAGAAATTGCTGCTGTACTATCTGATGCATGATTCAAAGATAAATACAGTTGATTTTATTAAGAGTGTTGCTAAAAGAGTCAGCGATGATAAAGCTAAATTATGCGCAAGTGAAGGGAGATTTTGTGTATATAAATAAGTTTTAGACTTAAACGAATGAATAAGTTCACATATTAAATTTGCCCGTAAAGGGATTTGGCTTCTCTTTCTTTTCTTCCTCTTAAGGCTTGCTTGGGCCTATGTTTCTTCTCTTAGTGCCAGCCCCTGCATCTATGTTCATCTCATCTGGCTTTTAGAAATCTTTGAAGAGTCTCTTACTCAATTCATGCTTTACTTTAGACTTTCTCTCTCTGTTTAATTTGCTGAGCTCTTTCATCAAGTAAAATGCAGTGCCAAGTTTTTCTATAAAGTTAAAAGAGTAAGCTTACAAGAGATGAATGGATGATTCTGTAGTTCCTAGAGAAGTGTCGCTGATTTTAATTCCCTGCTTCTCTTTTTCTTCAGGAGAGATGCTTTAGCTTTTCTTAAGAGCTTCTTAAATTACTTCATTTTAAGTACTCAGGTTTCAGAGTTTTAAGGACACATAAGAAGAAGTTTCTCTCTGGCAACTTATTAGAGAGTTGCAGCTTTGATGGAAGGTAGAGAGCGACATCTGGATCACTCATAGCATCATCATAGAGGTTTGTTACTGAAATTTCAGGGTAGTTAGGTATCTCGATCATTCTGATTTCATTAGACTTAAAAGCTTTTTTCTCTTCACTTAGCAATGCTTTTAAGAATGATATTTTTGTTCCCTCCTGTGTTGGTAAGAACAATCCAACTATGGTTAATAAGTTAGTTATAAGTGAAAACTTACCTTGCTATACCAAGTATCTGTAAAGATCTTCTTTACTTCTGAATTTTCCTATTAAATCTTGAGATTATATTCTCTTCATTGCATCATTCATAGATTCCATCTTGCTTCAAGTTTCTATAAATGTTTATGAAATTTAAAATTATGGATATCCATTCTAAACTTACTAAAGTTTTACTACTAAATAGGGAGATCACTTGGAGGTCATCCTGAATCAGATAAATAGATAAAGATGGAGGAACTTTCTCCAAGTTTCAAAGTTTGACTTACATTCTTACCAAACTTTCTCCATTAAATTGCTCCTAATAATAATTAAATTAATTAGGTGGTGCTCCTAATTTATTTAAAACTTAATTAGGTGGTTATATTAAAGTTCAAAACCGTATTAGGAGGTACATTAAAAAAAATAAATTGTAAAACCTCCCCTCATAAATTTACAAGAACAGCTTTAGGAGCACCACCTAACTTAACAAAACAAATTTAAGTGCATTTTATGAATGGAGTGGATGAATTAGTACATAAATTATCACTTAATTTAAGAAATATAAAACTAATGTCTCGTACTCTGTTCTCATTAAACCTCTCTAAGCCTTTGAGGATATACTCTTACTCTTGTATAAAGGTAGAATTTAAATAGCTTGTATAATTATTAATAGTATTTATAAAATGAGCGGTAACTTACTTAGAAAAGCGGCATTGCTTGGCATTAGCCAGCAAAATCTTTCTTTCATGAATCAAAAGAAAATTGAGACTTGCGATTCCTCTACCTAGTACAAACCTGAAATTTTCAAACTTTAGGTATCAGACTTTGAATAGCAATTCAGTTGTTAAATAGAAATGCAGAGTAAAGAAATTTAATGCGAAGTTCCAATGAAAATGGTTGAAGAGGAGGAAGAGAAAAAAGAAATAAAAGCATTACATTTATGTGAAAAGTGTGAGAAGAACTTCACTTATAAATCTGCTCTTAAGCATCATATCTTAGAGCTGCATTCAAACAAGCCCAAGCTATATCTTAAGCATATAAGATAGATGGAAAATATTTCTGCCATTACTGCAATAAGTAATACAATCATTCAAGGGATCTAAAAGTTCATCTATAAAACCATCATGGCAAGAAGTTTGAAGTAATAGATCCAGAGACTGGTGAGGTTTTCCTTTAAAAAGAAAGCCAAGAGACCCTTTAGAAACTTTGGAACAAAGAGTAAAGAAAGAAAATAAATTTATTAAAGCAGTAAGAAACCTCCCAGCTTCTGAGATTGTAAAAATCACTCTAAAGATACAGGCATTAAAGCTTCCAATTTTAAATTTAATTGACCTTAAAGAATGTAAGGAAAGTTATTTTATACTTGAGAACAAGTTTGAGAAAAAGCTCATAACTGATAAGCAGTTCGCATACAAGATTTATCATCCATTCTACTACTTTAAATGCGATGACAAGTATCAAATGGAATTCGTCAATGAGTACTAAGCTCTTACTAAAGCAAGGGATAGACAGTGCAGATTTATAATTAAGCTCGATGCAAATACTGCTTGCTCAAGATCATGTTGCTTTTCGCCTCCCTCTATATTAAATGACTTTAAGAGACTACATTTAAGATTAAAGGATTCCAAAGTAGCTACCTCTTATTCTTACAAATATTTGCAAAGGCATTGAGGAGCTGCAAACTTTAAAGTATGTTCATTGAGATTTTAAGCCTGAGAATATTATGCTTGACTTTTTATCTCTCAGAGTAGTAATAATTGATTTCAATAGATCATAAAGAGTTGAAGCTTCAGGACTTGGCAACGTTTATGGTACTCCTGGATACTTTCCAGAAAGGGAGGATTGGAGAGATGGTGATATTAAGTGGGATGTATGGGCTCAAGTAGCAATTATTGCTGAATGCGATATGAAAAGAAATTAATATTATAGCTGTCAGAGAGAGAAAGAAACAAAGCAGAGAATAAAGTAATATCTAGACTAGAATAAGATAAAAGGTAAAATGAATGATATGGCTGAGTAGATAATCATTAAGCCACTATAGAGCGGAGCATACAATAGAATAAATTTTAAGATGGATTGGAGAAATAAAGCTAAGAAAGATACCACATGATGCTAAAGTATTGTTTGAGTGAATAGTAAAAATAAACTCGCTTGTTATACTCACTTAAATTACTAATATTTAAACATAAAACCCCTACATAAACCCTATTAAAACCCTAATTAAGTATGCAGTAATAGTCTACTTTAATCAATCAAAAACTCAATCAAACTACTGAAAGAGTTTTGGGGTTTTTATTGACCTCTAAAGTTTGATTTGAGATATTAATGAGACTCTCTAATAGATTAACAGAACTATTTGAAGTCTCATTATCGTTTTATTTATTGTCAGAAGTCGCGTTTGATTATGGAATTGGTGAGGTCTCGTTCAAGTTCGAAGATTAACTTGAGTTTGCATCTGTAATGTTAGTTTGTGAAATATTTGCTGTTTAATTTTGTGGATCCAGTGATGAAGTAGAATTTTAGCTTTCAGTCAGGTTAGTAGTATATGAAAATAAATATAAATAAATCTATTATAAATATAAAATATATAAAAGTATCGTTATTTCCGATAAATATAGTCTAATTAAACCTTAAATTATTTTTTATAAAAAGTAAGATTCAAATGTTTTATTAGTATTAATTTGGCTTCAGTGTTAAAAATAATGAAAATTATACATTATTAAATATATAATACTTTTAAAAAAAAGTTTTTTGTGTAAAATTTACAACTTATATTATTTATGGTTGATTAATTTATAAAATAAATTTTAAACCCACTATAAAGTCATATAATAATTTCAAGGGTTTTACTATCAGTATCTGTGCTATCAGTATTACTTGTTTAATTGTTAGTGTTTTGGGGTACATTAGTAGTATCAGAAATGGAACTGTTACTATCTTTATGATTATTCGTGGTAGGCGTTGTTATATTTGTTATTGAATCGTCATAAGCAATTAAAGTTAATTTATTAGATGTGTTTAATTTATTGGCCACAGCCTCTACAGAAATATCTGCTACTCTCAACATTGTGTAAGCTGATTCCTTATAAATAAATTAATAAAATCAATGGTATTAATTACACTCATGGAATAAATATAAATTTCTTGTTGTCCGGGTCTGAGAATATAAAAACCGGTGTTTAGAAAACTTCCTCAAATAGGGAATTAATTTGGCTTATGATATCAATTCTTTCTTGAAGCAACGTTTAATTCATTTGAGTTATGGAAGTTGATGCCTTAGCTTAAATTTGTGATTGAATCAGCGTTTCTTTAAGGGAGGGTAGCAACATAACGTATTCGTACATCAGAGTCATATTTTATTTTGCTTCATTTAGCATCTACTCAAGGAAATCATCGGATAAATTAATTTATATTGCTGAAAATAATAAGAAGTTTTGATTGGAGAGAAGAAATCTATGATCCATTTTTAAAATAAATAAGCAATATTAGTGAATAATATTAAAACAATCCATTCAAAGATTAATGAAAAAATCTTAAGTCAAATTGTTCTAGGATTCCCCTTAAGGTTTTATATTAACAATTCTTGTGTTTTAAGCCAAACTTAGCTGAAAAATTAAAGAAGTAACTACTATTGCTTGAAAAATGTTTTAACCTGAAGTTTTAGTGCAGGCAGCCAAATTAATGAATAATTTAATTTATGATAAATTTATATAATTCTTTACATATTTGTAGAAAAGTAAATTGTTATTTGATATTAATAATGTTAACTTATTGATTATGTTTTGGATGTATATGTTGCATTTCTTTTAGAATTTCTTGCGTAATCTAAATAAAAATTATCAATTTTTTTAAGATAATAAATTTAATTGTTTTAATTATTTAATCGATGGATTTATAATGTTCGTTATTTTCTGAAGGTAGTCAACTTATTAGGTTTCTGGGAATTTGGCTTAATGTGTAAAGCAAAATTTAATAATAATTTAATCAAAAATATCTTCTTTTTTAAACACATTTAGGGAGATTTTATTAATACAATTATTTTTTATTTATTAAATAAATATAAAAATCTTTTTGATTTGTTTATAAATTTTTTTAATTTAATAAAAAATAGTAAATCTAAAGGATTATATAAACTATCCCATTTTTAAATACACTAAGCAAATTAATAATAATTAATTGTCTTATGAGAATTTATATGATTCCTTGAATTATATATGCCTATACTCAATAATATATCATCATATATAAATCTTTAAAAAACACAATAAGCTCACATCAAATAAAGTAAAATAGTGATATACAATAAAAAATACAAACAAATTAACTTTAAATCAATCACATCTAGATATTTTGCTTTGTTACATGTGTTTTGACGATTAATTGTAAATAAGTGAAGAATTTGGCATACCAGAATTGTTGTAGTATGATAATTTACTGCTTATCCCACCATTACTATTATTTTATTTTTAATAATAATAAATGTTCATTTATAAGAAACTTTGTAGACTTCTGATTATTAAAGTTTTATACAGATTAACTATTATGAATTGAACTTTTGAAATTTAAGGTCGTTTAAGTTTAAAATGAGTTACCATTTAATGACATACCATTCGAGAAATTAGCACCTACTCCTGACTACCTTTTAACGTCAAATGTTAAAATGAATAAAAATAATTCAAATAAGTAGTTTAGTATTTTAATTTCAAATCTACTACTTAGCATACTGTCTTTAATGTCGTATTAAGATAGTTTACTCTTAATGAAGAAATCATTATTACTAAATAACATAAATTAAAAAAGCTAATTTTCTTATTAAAAAGGAAAATATTTTTTCCCTTAAAAAAATTATTAAATCCATTTAAGTTAACATAAAAAAGTATTTATTACATTTATTCTAAAATTATTCAATATTATGAGTACTATTATTAATTGAAGATACTTTAGACTACATTTAGTTAGAATCTTTTCTTAGCGATAATTTAAGATTATCTTCTTTATCAAAATTAAAGTCTATTTTGCTATGATATTTATACGGTATTCCCTCTGAATTTTGTAAAGTAATTAAAATTATTTCATTTATTTTCGGTTTAAAATATGGAATAAAATATAAGCATTTTTGGAATATTATTTTATTTAATTAAAAGTAGCTGCATTAATTTTATGAGTGAGTTCCCGATAACTATCCATTGTGTTTCCCATGTCAAGTAATGCAGTTTTAACCTAATACTTTGATGTTTTACAATTAGAGCCTACATTTGATGGAGGAGTCATCCCAATTCGACTGCTTAGGAGTTCAACTTTTCTCAAAAGATTGAGATTTTTAGTGGATTGGAAATCATTCGAATGCTTTTCATTAGATCTGTTTGATATTTATTGATTTGTGAATCTGCCAGAGTTCATGCTTGATTGATGAAAGGCTATTGATGAGTTTTAACCCATCATTCCAACTATTTAATCTCTAAGTCGTTCACACTTTGAAATAGCAAATGCTAATTAGCTTTACTAATTAGAACTTTGATGATTTATTTTACTTCTAAAAGTGTTATTTTGATGTTTTTCTATCGAACCTTGTAAAACTGAGAGTTTCATATTACTTACAGTGTCTTTCTTACTTTGAGAGAGTGATTCTTCTAGCTTAAGCTTAAGTTTATCTATTTTGCTATTATTATATAAGTTTTACTAGGGCATTAACTGCTCAAAGTTCTTTTAGTATTTTTGTTTTAGTGATAAGAGAGGAGAGTTAGGTATATTTTGTTAAAGTTTGTATTCTCTATCTCTTCCTATTTTCAAAGCCTCATGTTTAGTCTGAGAATTAAGTAAGCTTTCCTTAAAGTTTTGGTAAGTTTTAAGTTGAATTTTCTCGCTACTGATTTATCTACTACCTGCTTAACTGTCATGAAATTTCAATCCTAACTAGTTAGTGTTTAAATTGAAGTATCTCTCTTCTCTATTCATTGAACTTTCTTTGCTCGCTCTATATGGCTTGAAATTCTTTTAATCTGAAGACATGATGTCTCTCTTCAAAAACGAAAGTCGTTGATTAGCTTTCTAGTGTGACCCTTGAAGTTCTATATTGTATGTCTTTTAATGCTTATCTAATGTGTATTTATTCTCTGCCATTAAGAATGTATTTTTCTTTTGCTACATACCTCCAAGTTACAGTTCAATCTCTTTTTCGATGAACTATCTGAGATTCCCATTTCTACCGATTTCTTTCCCTACTTGAAACTCATTTAAGTTGCTCAAATGCTTGTTTCTTAAGTTATTGTCAGGACTTTACTACTCTTTAATTTGAATCAGTTTCATGCTACTCTATCTATTTGAATCGGTCATATAGCTATCGCTCAATTAATCTTCATGATCTGCATATTAATCGTTTTAATAGTTCTCTAAGTGCATTTAAAGGTAGTTCTAGTTGTTATCAGCGGGTGATACTAAACTCTAACGGTATGTGATTATTTAATGTGAAGACTAATCATGATTTTCTTCATTTTGTGGGGCCATACCTTCACTTGCTAGTAAATCTTGACTTTGATAGGGAAATTCATCCCTGTCTTAAATATATTCAACTTTGACTTATTAATGAGGAGAGAATCTGTCACTGTCTTATCTACAGTCCATCGCGGATCTGATTTTTGGTGAAATATATTGCCTTAGATTTTATTTAGTGTACTGAGATGGTTAATTTTTATTGCTAAAATTGGAAAGAGACTCGTTTTAATTGATGTGAAATATTTTATGATGGTTACTATAAGAGCCACCTCTGTCTGGTAAAGATTATTGAGAAGAATGAAATGAATTATTTTAAGACGAGAGTAGGAATTGCTGAGATACTCCATTCTCATTTTGAATTATTCTCTACCTGTCTTCTACTCTAATCTAATCAATATTCATATTTTGGTTGTTGGAAATAGAGCTTATCTCGTCATAAAAATTTTAAGTGTAATTTAAGAGATAGATCTCAGTAAAACTACAAATAATTATTAGTAATATTTCATCTTATTGGTTGCTTCTGTGATCAATACTTCCTTAGTATTCATAGAGATAGTCGTTTTGAAGTTTATCAATGAAATCTCTATGATCTTCTGTACCCATTGCATCATATCTTTCATTAAAATCTCCATTCAAATATTCTTAGGATTCTTGTTTACCACCGCTACTTAGATTTTCAGAATTATCTTTGTCTAAATTAAGCAATGCTCTTTTCTTGCTTTAATAAAATAGTATAATTCACAAATACTTAAGTAGTATTTAAGACTTAAGCCTAGTTTTATATAAATTACTTGCTACTGAGCTTTTAATTGCTGAAAAATTCTTTATCTTCTTTCAATCGAGGAGACGATTCTATCTTTGGAAACTTCATTCTTCTATAGCTTTCTTTCCTATCATCATTCATGTTTTGATAATTTATCTCAATTCATGTATTAAAACCTAAGAAACAATATTATGATATTCTATGTAAAATGTTAGAACATGGGCTTCCTTTAAATCGTTTAGGAGTTTAAACCTATGGTCTGGAATTATCCTCCATCCCAATTAAGTTCTTAACACTGTTTTTCTGACTGAATTCTCGTTTTCTATCTGAGAGCATTGGCTTGTAGACGACTAGCTAGTTGAGATAAGATATCAGGTTTAGGAATGTTTAATTCGTTATTTTTCCGGTGGATTCTTAGTCAAGTGTCTTAAATAAATTGAACGCCACTGTCGGCTTAATATTACTTTTAATTATATAATAAGCAATATTTTGGGGGAAAGTTAGTTCATATCAAAATGATTGTCATGGAAGTTGTAATTTTAATAAGATTATTTTTGTGATAATTATGAGTTAACATGGCCCTGTAAAATTAAGCTCATTCTCATAGTTACAAAAAATAAAATCATAGTAATATTGTATTCTGCATTAAGTATTTTAGTGAAATCTAGGATTGAGAAATACCCCTTGTTTCTTGTATCAAATTTCTGATAAATTTCATCTGAAGTTAAGTCTTCCTGTAGAAATATCATCACGAGAATCAATTCTTAACTCTCATCTAACTGAAAATTTTAAGAAGCTGTTTATTCCATTAATAATTAAAATGGTAATTATAGTATTAAAATTTATAATTTAACTGATATCTATATAGTTTAATAAATATAATAAGAGTTTAAATTGGAATTTAATTTGATATAATGCTATTTTTTGAAGAGGTCATAGTTTTATATTATGATTATAATTGTGTGAATATATGTGAATGAAAGTTTAGAACTTAAGTATCAAATTTATAGACAATCTACATTATTTAATCTAGCTTTAATTTTCAAACTTGAATGTCTCACTCATTCAATAAACACAGTTGGGTAGAATATAAGTTCAGGGTCTGCAATGGTACTCATGATTAAGTGAGACTATTATATAAAAATTTACTGTATTTTACATCGTATAAATATGATAATTATTCTTAGACTCTTCGAAAATCTCCCATGATTGCTTCTCACCGAGCTTAGCGAAGCAGTTCATGCCCTCTGTGCTAAGTCCTCCGAAACTGTAAATCTCCACATCTTTTGGATCGTCACGATTTGATCTCACACATACTTTGCTCATAGCAGTTGAAATGTCCATGTCCAAATTCATGTTAGTATAATTTTAGCAAATAATTAGTGCTTAGAATTTGATGGGTTTTACTGGGGATTATAGAATTTTAGCAATAGCACTTTGGTTGATGAAGTCAATTTACCAAGTTTCATTTTGCAAGATCTTTCCATTACTTCCTCCTACAATGTAAAGCTTTTTGTTGTGAATATCGAAAGCATGACCGAAAGCACTCAGTTGAGGAGTATTTTGAATAGTAATCTTTTCCCTTTATTAACTCTATATGATAAGTTTTCTTAAAATTAATAGAGTAGTTACTATGAAAATTTTGTAAATCCCATCTGTTCTCATAGAGATCAAACTTTTCAATGACAATATGAGCAATCATTGCTTAATGCTTATTTTGGATGTTGCCAATTATACCACCGTAAACATAAACATATCTTTCTTCGAAGGGAGTAGCTGAAAATATAGAGATTTTATCAATTAATCATATGATTGAGCTTTATTCATGTTAGATTAATTTTTCTAATAGTGTATATGAAAATGAGTGTCTACCTTGAAGCATATCAGTCATTCTCATCCATTCTTCGTTCTTCTCTTGAACCTGTTCACTCTGACCGTCTTAGACTTGCTCAAACTTTGCCTTGGAGGAGTCAAGATTCTTGAATTTCAAAGCGAAAACAGCACTTGATGATTGACTCTGAGTTTTCACATTTTTGCCACCAATAACTAGAAGTGTCGAGATACCTTTGTTATCCCCTTTATTGTGCAAAATAACTGATTATTATTAATGTATAAAAAGATTGGACAATTTTGATTGTTAATAGTTGTAATTATTTAAGCACTTAGAATAAATGAGATCAGAAGATAGGTCGAAAGACAAATTAATAATTAGAAGGGCCTTCATATTATAAAACATTATTATTTGTTTAAAATAAGAAACCGGTTATTTTTTAGCAAATTTTTTGAAATGATTAAAACTAAACGATATAATTAAAATAATCAGTAAATTATACTTTTAGTATATTTTTATTTGCAACTATATTAGTCCGAGGTCACTATGTTTAAATATTCTTATAAAACTTTTTAAAATATTTTATTTTCTTAAAAATAATATAACAAAGCAATAATGCTCAAAGAGACCAAATTATTTTAATATCATTATTATTTTTTTTAATTACTAGGATTTATAAAATTTTTTAATTGAATTTAAATGGTAGAGGAGTGAGTTCATCAATCAACTTAGCTTCCAAGTTGTTATTCATGATTTTGTTCAACTTTAATTCAAATCTGTAAACTGAACTCTAACTTTGACCTCAATAATTTAATAGTCAAATTTTAATATATTTCATAGTACATATAGACACATTAATAACATGTGACCACTGTTAGATCCACCAGAGACAATAATTTGAGTTTAACCAACGGGTGCATAAGGATTCAAGATGACACTGGCATTGGGCAAAACTGGGTATTCCTCTGCATCTCCAATCAAATCCCCGACATTCCACTTTTTCTCAGTGAAATCAAAGTAACAAATGTTGTGATTCACGAAGATCAAGAAGCTGTTGGACATTGGCTTGAAATCTGACTCAGATTTCTTCACTTTCTCCTCGATTAATTCTAGCTCATCATCATCATCATCTGCAGCTTAAGTATGAGTTAATAATTATTTAATTTTTTTAAAAAAAGTCAATTAATAATTAATTATGAGTGCTTTCTTTCTTCTCTTCTTCTTGCTAGTGTTTACCAGTAGTCACTCACAAAAGAATACTTATAAGATAACTTTAATAATAAAATCAGTAATATTTTGTGACTGTCTTGCTACCACTATCTTGAGTTGCATCAGTGCTACCACCTTGATATGACACTTTTTCCTCTTCTAAACACATTTTTAGATATAATTTCTATAATTTTACCTTAGCTGCTTGCAATCTAAGTTTTGGGTTCTGCTGAGCTGTTCTTGGATGAATCTTTTATAAAAAAATATATACAATGGAAATCACAAATAAATGTGGTTTCATCAAATTGATTAAAATATGTATAATACTTTTGTCTTTTTGGTGACTTAGAACTCATCATCATCATCTGGTTTCTTTGATTTTTGTTGTTCCTAAGGCGAAGACATCTTAATAAATTACCTAATAAATTATTAATTCAATTTCACTCTACTTCTAAAAGATACTAGGCCTATCAATGAAATTAAGTGAAAAACTGAGGAAATTATCAAGTTTAATTAGATTTGGGTCATGCTATGATTTAACAAATGAATTGATACCTTTTCATATGATCAAATATCAACAATATCTTAATTTTCTTGGTTTTCTATTGCTAGATCATCACCATCTGCATCTAGAATAGAATCAGCAATAACAATCTATTCTTAAATTTAATCAGAATTCTCTATGATTTCTTGGTCTAAGCCTCCTTATTCTTCATTCATTTCTTCATCAGCATCTTAATGCTCCTCTACTAAGTCTTCTTCTTCCTCATCAATCTCTACTTTATCTTCATTTACTTCGTCCTTTTCGTCAACTTATGTTTAATCATTATCATTCTTATAAAGTGTCTGTTATTCAACTATAACTAACTCAACTTATTTTTATGCATCAGTTTCTTTATCAGTTTACTCGATATTATCCTTGATTTCTTCCTAGTCAACAACTTATTCAGTTTAATCAATGTCAACTTAATTTTAAATTTGCTCGTTTTGATCTTGTTCTACCACTTCCTCTTCTTCTACAGGGTTTGTTTCTTACTCTTATTTCTCAATTAATTCTGGTTTATCCTCAATTTCTTCCTCATCCTCACTTTCTTAAAGTATCACATTTTATATTAATTGAATGTTTCCTGCTTAAGTCATATTCACATCCTTCTACTCTTTTAATTCTTGGCTAACTTAGTCAATAATATATTTAATTTACAATTTTAAAATATTAATCATAAAAACATGAACAAATACATGTTTAAATTTCAACAGAGACATCATATGTCTTTAATAATTTCTGAATTGTGATTTGATTAACTTATTTTACCACTTTGCTTTGCTCATCCATCTTCACTCTTTTCAACTTGATTTATTCTTAATTCTCAATATTTAATACATTCTTGTTAGGATTTGATGTGATTCTCTTGCCAAGTATATTTTAAGGGTGTTTATTAGCTTGCAAGGTTTTCAGTAAATTCTACTTTTTTGTTTCAAAAGCATCAAATAATTCTATATTTTCAAGTGAGAAATCTTCTAGTTCAACTAGTTTGTCATAAATTTCAGTTTTTACATAAGCTTCAGTCTGCTTTATTATCTCTTCATGATAAATTAACTAGTTTAATATTTAAAAATATATAAATTTATAGTATATTAATATAAAAATGATCGTAAGTATTCCAAGTAGTTGTTTTCGTCAAACTTTTAAGTAGAGATAAGAATATCATTTGACCAGAGGGTTTGTTAGATTTTAAGCAAGACAATTAGTTGAAATAACAATGAGCCCAGTGATTGTTATCAAAGTCCACAGCTTCAGAAAGTTAATCTTAAGAGTTTTAAAAAATATAATGATAAAATAATAAATTGAAATTTTATATTTAATAAGGGTAATAAAAAATTTTATGAATATAAAAAATAACTTTATATGAAAAGTTAAGCTAATTAATAAAATTATAAAAGTTGCAATTTTTTAATATACTATATCAATATACTTTTGTAATAATTTAATAGGGTTTTAATATTTTTAATATGATAATAAAAATCTTGAAATGAAAAAATTACTTCGCAAATAATAAACTGGAATATTACTCAAATTAAATCTTCTTTATATGCCTTTATTTGATTTATATAAAAACATTAATCTTGAGAAGATAAAGTGATCTATCTCAAGCAACAAATGCATTAAAAAGTGAAGATATTTTGTTCTTTATTAACATCCCAACCATTAACTATTAAGTTTATTAGATCGCTGTTTACATCGCTGTTTTAGGTAAATTTTAAGAAATCATGCAATTTTATTTAAATAAATTTTTCATCATTTACACTTTGAGATATTTTAACTCTATCCAAAATACTTTCAAAGCTAGCGTTTTAGAGTATATCTCTGTAATTTACCATCAATTTTTGAATAATTTATATGCCTCTCAACTACAAAACTTTTCTGCTTTACACACTTAGAATTTATTGCCTGTTATCAACTTACATATTTCGCTTAAAAATGCAATTATTATCTATATTCTCTATCATATCCTAATATCTTCTTAATTTCTAATTAACTTGATCATTTTATATTAAATTTTGGATTGATTGTGATCTGTCTATATGTTACTACTAATTAACATCATTATTATTTTTATTGTTGTTAAATAAGCAGTCAGATAAATGTGCACTTTGAAGTTTAGTAAGCATATTCTTTTGAAGCTCAGAGTCTGATGAGAAAGTTAAATGGTCTTTCAAGGTAATTTTTATCTTGCAAAATGAACATATGCAAAATAAATCATTCAGTTTTCATATATAATCATTTAATCTGATATATAATATGTGATATATTTTATTCAAAACATTTTTGAACATGTTATTTGATAAAAGCCACTGCAAAAATAACCTAATCTGGCGCATTTCCTTGGATTTATCTAATATGATATATAATTATGATTAATATTTTAATTTACTTAAACTGGCATGCCACACCAATTTAGTGAAGTGTATGTCAAAATTCTCTCTGTAAGATCCTCCATTAGATTTTAAAAAATTATTTTTATAGATAACCCATATAAAAAAATAAGACAGAGAATAGGCATCAACAAAATATACATGAATTTTTTTTAAAAAAAGAATGTATTTTAAATTTATATAAAAAATTACTAATTTGTTGATTGGAAGTTTATGGAAATTCTTTTATTTTTCAAATTATAATATATTCATCATACTTTAGTAAAACTGATAAGATAAATAAAACTACTATTCCTATATATCAAGTTCTCAATTATCTTCTGAAATATTTATTCTGTCAAAATCCCCTTTTTAGAATAAATTAAATTATAAAAACTTACAAAATTTTATTTATTTAAATTCATATAAAAGGGATTATATTGATCCATTACATAATAAACTAATTTTTAATTTAATATATTTAAAAGATTTTCCATGGGCAACTACACATTAATGTCATCCTAGATGACTATATCTTAAGATGAATTTTCCATATTATTTTATAATAATGCAATAATTTAAATTACAATTGGTATATTCTTCAAATCTAAAAAATTCTTGACACTCATCTTAAATTAAAGTATGAAGAAGACTGAAAATGAGATTTAAATTTTAAATAAATTTTATTTTTACTCTTTATTAGGATATTCGATTTAATACATTAATAAATACAATAAATAACTAATATAAAAATGGTCTTTTTTCTTATTTTGAATGAATCATTTCAAATTAAATATTAATCATAATTTATTAAAATTATTTTATTTAAATAAATACGCTTCATATATAAGATAGTTAATTTTCAATAATATACTTTTTATAACTTCCTCTGAATTCATGTTGCTTTTTTATTTATTAACAGATAGGTATTATGAGAATTTTAAGTTTTCTGTTTTTTAAGATTAATGATTAATATCCCAGTTTTCTTTTGCGCCTTCATATAAAATATAAAACCTTGCTCTTATATTTTAAAGATATTATTTTATTTATTAAATTGTTTAATATAAATTTTTAATTAATGAGTTTTCATAATTCGTTAAGTTTAAATTTTCCTCTCTGTATTATTGATCTAATCAGAAATCAAATTCTAAACTATTATTTGCATTTTTGGGGGGGAATTGAGCTTAATATTATATCATATCTTTTATATTACATATATAATTCAATTAAATTCTATTTTACTTTATTTCATGCTTATATATATATATAATAATATCTATAGAAAGAATATATTTTTCCCAGACAAATCGAAAACAATTTAACAATTGCTGTAATTTCTAATTTTAAATATATATTATTTTTAATTTTATAGTTCATATAATGATCACCGAGAATTACTCTCGTTGAATGTAAGAGGAAGCATTGATTGCTAACAACAATCTTATATTAGAAGCTATTTTATTACGTTAATTAAATTTATTATGATTTACTCATAATTTTAAATAAACTCAAATTTAAACTTAAATTATATATAAAAAAACTAACTAATTATATTTCAAGTTTATTTGCTAGAGTCTTTAGATATCAATTTACAAATGATTGTTTATTAGGTATTTAAATGTCAATTTCAACTGATTTTTATTGTACTTATTCATTAGATCATATTAAAAAGATATTATAGTTATTATGTATAATTTTTATTAGCTTCATAAAAATAATTCTTATATATCAAATAACCGTAGTTTGATTATGAATGCTAATTTGGAATAGCTAAGTAGTTATTTGATTATTAGTAATTATTTGAGTTTGTTTGGTAATTTTATTCCTCATATTGATGTTACTAACTCAATAATAAAAATATATCATATACTTAAAAATTGTACACCATATATTATACAATTAAAATATATTGCTATTCAATAATTATTATTAAGAAACTTATACTATTTTTTCTTAATTTACTTAATATTCAGCCTCTTTTTATCACAGAATAAATAATTAATTGATTTATTAAGGAAATTTTCACCTATTATTTCAATAATTTAAATTGTATTTCTGCAATATTATTTTTATTACGAGTGCTTTGGTGAATAAATCTTTTAATTTACTTTGAATATTTCATTAAGAGGTATACGCACATCTGTGATCGATTAATCACAGTTCATACTCAATAAAATAAAAACCCCAAAACCCCTTAATTAAATTATTTTATTAATAAGATTTAGGGTATTTTATGGTTTAAATTAATAATATTGTTTAATTTTAGTCAGTAAAATATCAAAAAAATACATAAATAAAATGAAATTAAAGTAATTTAAAATTAATAATGTTAGTGTCTATAAGAGAAAATTTCTTTGGAAGCTATATTAAATGAATTAAATTAATAGTATCTTAATTATTTGACATTTTAAAATCTAGAATATTTATATTACTATTAAAAAGTCCCTAAATTATAAATTTGTGAAAATTTAATTACCAATTATTTTACATGTAAATTAATTTTTAATTTCAGAAACTCTTTTTTATCATTGAGAAGTCTTTAATAAAAGAGTTTAATTGCAAAATCAAAGATAAATATAGAGCAATTATTTAATTATTATTCAATCCGCACATAAATCCTGTATCACTTCCTTAAAAATATAATAGAGATACTTATAAATTAATATATATAAAATGGCTGATTTAGAGTTTTTTATTTTAAATGTCAGTCTAAACATAAAGTATAATAATATTAATTAAATTTAATTTAAATTACAAAAATATTATTTATAAAGTTAGCAAATGAAAGAATTATAGAAGATCAAAATAAGGTAAAATTTCTAAAAATAATATTGTTAAAACTAATATAAAAAAGATTATGCTATATAATTGTAAGAAAAATTAGAAAATGTGATTTTTATTAAAGGTTAATTCTTTTACATAATTATCATTATTTTAAAGTAAAATAATAAGTCAAATTAACATTAATTTTTTATATTAAATTTAAATTAGGCAATATAAACCTTTATAACAAACAATTTTAAAAATGCATACATTTAGATTTTTGATGATTTAAATTTTATTTTATCTTTTTAATTGAAAGTTTGAGTAGAATTATTGATTTTTTTTTAAACTTACCAGAATAGATAGTTCATTATCCCATTACTACCCGAAATAACTGGGAATAGGTATACCATTCGATAATTATTGATTAAAATGAGTTTTTTAAGCACTTTTATACAGATAATCTACTTTATAAAGAAAATGAATATTAGCGTTGCTATAAAAAAGGATACTCTTAATAGAATTTAAAATTACAAAGAAAAATTTGCTAACTTCCAAAATAAATAACTTTCAAAATATTGATAAAAGTGTTATATTATATAATGGAATTAAGTTTACTAATTATTTCACTAAACCGAAAGTTAAGTTTCAAAAATTTGAATAAAAAATATCTCAATAAATTCCAAATTGATTTTTATTTATGAATAATAACCGAAGGCTTATATCGAGTTAAATTCATTAATTTTATATAATTATACTATTTATTTATAAGTTATCCACTATTATAGTTTATGAGAGATCACGACCGAGTGCTGATAAGTCCTTCACAAATAATGTTGTCTATTAACTCGAACTATTCTTGGCATTTATGTTCACTTAATTTTATTATGAATAAATTTAATTTTGCAATTAATCTATAAATAAATATAATATAAAAATGAATAATTTGTATTATTTAAATTAGAACCACTTAAAGGCAACTATCTCTATATAATCTGTAGCTGAAGTACTTATGATAAGGGTCAATTTTATCGAGAATCACATCCGCATAAGATTTCTAATAAAACAAATATAATTTCATTTATCTTACATCACTGGCTGTAAATACCACTAAACTATCATAAAAGATAGAATTTTAGAGGACATTTTTTTAATTTAAGATGCAAAAACCACAATAAAGTTAATTTAATTATCAATTTATTATAGTTTACCTCGTACTGAGAAGATACTTTTTCTAGGAAATGAATGAGGTAAGGACGGTAGGCAACATATATCTATTTTTAAAGTGAGTAACACATGTAAATTTTATTATTTTTAATATTTCTAAATTTAATTCTATAAAAGCCTGAATGTAATTAAAAATAGTATTTAATGCTATATTTTGATAAATTCTACAATTTATCATATTTAATTTATAGAATGTGAGTAGAACTTTGAAATTAAAAAAATTCTGTGAAAACATCTGTAATACTTACTTATAAGGATTTTAATAAGATATTTATCATTAATAATTATTAATAATAATAATAATATAAATATAATTAATTTTTGGGAGTAGATGAGATCGGAATCTGGAGAAATAGGTTTATAAGTGTCCTGCATCACGTGAATAACCTCCTAATATCCATAAAATGGCTCTAAACTGCAGTGGATCAGAGTCTCGTCCATATCAAGCACCAATGTTTTTCTATTTCTTAAACAAATGTTGCCCTCACATATATTATA